>BMAO01037267.1:0-302189 GCA_019973975.1 Trichonephila clavata
TTTATCATAAACTTTTGAAAGAATTCCCTCTATCACAAAATTGCCTAATCCAAATCAACCAGTGAAACATAACACTGTTCACCATATAATAAACAAAAGGTCCTCCTGTGGTAGCAAAACCCCGAAGGTTGGCACCAGATCGCCTAAAAATTGCAAAAACAGAATTTCAAAACATGATGCATCTGAAACATTTACGACCTTCGAAAAGTAACTACGCTTCCCCACTTCATATGGTTCCTAAGAAAGGTACTTTAGATGGAGACCTGTTCGCGATTATAGAGCGTTAAATTCTCAAACATTAAAAGATAAATACCCCATTCCTTGTATTGCTGATTTTACAGCTGAATTACATGGCTCAAAAGTTTTAGTCGAATTGATCTAGTAAAAGCCTATCATCAAATTCCTATTCACCCAGATGATATACAAAAAAAACGGCAATTTGCACTCCGTTTGGTTTATTTGAAAGTACACGAATGCAATTCGGATTGTGTAACGCATCCGCAACGTTTCAACGTTTTATAGATGAAGTCACTCGTGGCTTACTGGAATTTACGCTTTTGTCGATGACATTTTAATTGCATCTAAAAATCCCAGGAACATCAACAACATTAAAAAACCTATTTTCAAAATTAGATGAATATGGTCTATGCATTAATGTATCTAAATGCATATTTGGTGCATCATCAATAGACTTTTTAGGCTTTACTCTGTCAGAAAATGGAATTAAACCTCTACCTGATAAAGTAAAATGTATTCTAGATTTTCCTAAACCAAACACATTAACACAATTGCGTAGATTTTTGGGCATGTTTAACTTTTATAGATGCTTTATACCAAAAGCCGCATATATACTTGCTCCATTGTTCAGTTTCTAGAAGGACATACAAATCAAAAGAAATCTCATTCTAGTGTTCGCAAATCATCCGAACCATTAAAATGGAATGAAAACACAGAACAAGCTTTTCTTGCAGCGAAAAACGCTATGGCAGAAGCTACCCTTTTAAGACATCCTATTCCAGGGGCTCAATTGAGCCTATGGGTGGACGCTTCAGATATTGCTATTGGAGGCACTTTATCCCAATTATCACAAGGGAAATGGGAACCAATAGCCTTTTTCTCCATGAAACTTAACAAAAGTCAGCAAAAGTGGTCGACTTATGACAGGGAACTATTTTCAATTTATTCGGCTATAAGAAAATTCAAGCATATGGTAGAAGGCAGAAACTTCACAATATACACTGACCAAAAGCCCCTAATTTATGCTTTTAAACAAAACCCAAATAAATGTTCTCCTCGACAACTACGCTACTTAGATTTAATTTCCCAATATTCTACCGACATTCGGCATGTGCAAGGTTCAGAGAACATAGTTGCTGATGCTCTTTCCAGAATCGAAATTGATTCCATTACTAATTCTCCAAATTTAAATTTTAAAGAATTTGCATTAGCACAGAAAAATGATCCAGAAGTTCAAAAAATTCTGCAGAATAATGAATCATCTCTTAAATTAGAGCTAAAACCATGCCAAACCTCAGATTGCTATTTGCTTTGCGATATTTCAACAGGAGTTCCACGTCCTTTCGTCCCTGCATCGTTTCGAAGAACAATATTCAACCATCTTCATAATCTTGCACATCCAGGGATAGTAGCTTCTACAAAACTCATCTGCTCTCGCTACGTGTGGCCTGGCATGAAAAGCCAAATAAAGCAATGGGTCCGGTGTTGTGAATCGTGTCAAAAGTCGAAAATCCAAAGGCACACTAAAACACCTCTAGGAACGTTCTCTCTTCCTAACGCTAGATTCACTCACATTCACATAGATATTGTAGGTCCCTTGCCACCATCTGAAGGTCATCGTTATCTTCTTACGATAATCGACCGCTTCTCCAGATGGCCAGAAGCAATCCCCATTCCAGACATGCAAGCAAAAACCGTTTGCCGTGCAATTTTTGACACTTGGATCTCTCGTTTTGGTTGCCCATCTATAATCACCTCTGATCAAGGAACCCAGATGCGTTCATCAATGTATGCTGAATTTACTCGCATGCTGGGAACACAAAAGATCAAAACTACAACATATCATCCAATTTCAAATGGAATAGTCGAACGGTTCCATCGACATTTGAAATCAGCCATTAAAGCCCATGAGAATGACAGATGGTCCGAAATAGTCCCCATCATTCTTCTCGGCATTAGAACAGCAGTTAAAGAAGATCTGCAATCTTCTTGTGCTGAAATTGTTTATGGAACAAACCTACGTCTTCCTAGTGACATGATAGATATATCAAACATTCCTTTTTGTGATAATAATTTCATCACTAATCTTCGTCACAGAATGCAACAACTGAATCCTGTTGCAACATCTGCTCACTGCACTGATCGATTCTACATTCATCCTTCACTAAAATCATCATCTCATATCTTTTTGAGAATCGATCGTGTGCAACCACCTTTATGTCAACCGTATACTGGACCACATAAAGTTCTGTCCAGAACAGACAAACTATCACCATTGACGTTAATGGTCGAAAAACTAAAGTTTCTCTAGATCGCGTCAAACCCGCACATCTTCTCTCAGAAACTGTGTGTGAAACTCCACCTTCAGTGAGCAAAAGTGTAAAAGATGATAAAATATCTACTAACAAAAAACCAATATATACCACAAAATCAGGAAGACATGTACATTTTCCAAAAAAACTAGCCACTTATGTTACATAATTTTTTTTCTCCTTCTAGAAGAACTTTCAGTTGGAAACTTTTTTGTATTATATTTGTATATATCTTATTTACATGTTCTATTTTTTCTGTATATATATTATATTCAAATTGTTAATGTATTTCTACCAGTACGGATTCTCAAAAAGAAAAAAAAAAGGGGGGGAAGAAAGAAAATAATGTTTATAAAATTTTAAAAACTATGTCGTTCCCTTGGGCTGTTACCCTCAGTCACTGGGGGGATACTCTGGGGTAAACCCGACCATGGGTCCCTTACGGAATATGGCAACCCTTAGAATAGTTTTGAGAATCTGGCCTGGCGGACGCAGAGCGATGTAAACACACGAAACCGATGTGTGGCGAGCACCGCAATAAATTAATGTAGTATGAGAAATGTTGCCTCTTTTCACCATAATTCGATAGAATGAAATAAATAGATCCCATCAAATGGCGGAGTAAAAAATGAAACCTAAAACTTGACACAAGAATGAACCCCTCTATGAATATTAGTCTTGTTGCCAATACTCATGGGTCAGAAGCCTCCCACCTCTCTTCTTATTCCACCCACCTCACGAGGGGACTTGTGGCTCGATTGTTATTTAGAGTACCCCCCTGCCGTAAAGTCCCTCTATGTAAATTTTCAAACATCCATGTCTTCTCCGGAATTCGAACACAAGTTCTACGGCACAGCAGTCACCAACCCCTCTACCGGATGAGCGGTTGAATATTAGCATAAATATATCATCAGTAGTTTCAGAATGACTTTTTCAATGCAAAGGATTCCTTTAAGTAACCAACAGATGTTGCATTAAGAGCCACACTCATTTAGAATTAACTGCTAAAAAGTGCACCTGTGCTGAGAACGAAATAATTTATTTTGAGTTTCCACTAAATAAAAAAAATATTTGAATGCATGAGTTAAAGAAGAATATAATTTTGCTTGCTGAATCATTTCCCCCCTGAAATAACCAACTGTAAAATAACTGTCTACTCATGTAAAAAAAAGACATTGCAAATCTTTTTAAAGTAAAATTTGAATGAATCCAATTTGTGACTATAGACGCAGAATTCAATGTTATTTTTACTGCCAGTTATAGTTAAAAATTTATTTTTATTCATTCCCTCAATGAATTAATTTTTGTAGAATTTGGTTTAGTTATTTAAAATTATAATTCAAAAAATTAATATTTTTAACTTCAAAATAAGAAATTTAATTAAAAAAAGAACTGAGATTTAAAAATAGAAAAATATATACTATTTTTTCCCTTTATATTTTACTCATTAACTTTCTTTACTGAAAATTGATAGAATTTCATTCGTTGAATAATGCAGTTTTTAACAGTAAAACGCTTTTTTATTGTGGTAAATTATTTGATTTTAAAATTTAACTTATTGTTAAATTTATTCTGATTATTTTTATTATGATGAAATTTACTAAATACACGGTCTATCTGTTGGGTGAAGAATAAAGTGGGTTTAAATAAGAACCACGGATAGAGCGTGACTTTTTCGAGAAAACTGAACAGAAACCTGAAGATGCTTTTGCAAATGAAAATAATGCTAGTTTTTTTTCATGAATTATCCACTAAGTTCCAAATGGTTTTAATCGAACAATTTTATTTTTAAACTTAAATTGGGCAGAATTTGAACCTTGGTTAGGGTTTCAAATTTTGCGACAGACGATTTTGGAATAAAGTTTTTGTCTCGATTCTAAAGCAGGCCATATATTGAAAAACAAAGAAAGATTACTTGTTGACATCAAAATCCTTTTACGCATGGTATGAAAATTAGATGAGTTTGTAAGGTTTAATTAACTGTGATTGACAAGTTTGTGCGTCATGGAGAAGTTGCAGTATTTTGTCATGCCGAGTATACTCGGCATGCGTAAAAAGTAATGATCATTGGCTATTTAAATTGTAGTTTTTGAGAAAAAAAAATCATATTTTCTCAAATTTCAAAATATTTGGAATATTTTGAGGACAAGCCAAAGTAAAACAAGCAAATAAATAAATCAAATTATGAAAAAATTAAAATAGACTCATGCGTCCCCGAATGCACTGGCGGAAACAGCGAATAAGTTCGCATAATGAATGTATTTATATGCGATGATAAGGTTTTTTAGATGTTAGCTTAGAAGAGGCAAAGAAAAAGAAAGTTGGACTAGTTCTTCTAGCTAACAGGAGGAATTTACCTCATTTCTTCTCAAACTTTTACTATTTGCGACCCAATACTCAATCATAATTTTCCTTGTGCCCCCCCCTCCATACAATAACACACAATGTATTGAATTCGATAACACTATATTTTGACGCCAGAACTGCTACAATACGACATTATCCTCTTAAGTGCCCCGGACGTATATATACGTCTTTACGAAGAATGACATTTTTTGTGCACTGCTAACCATAAAATTATTCCGAAGGCTTTGGAGTGCAATAAAAGAACCTCGACAGTGATTGCGAAGGGTTTACTTTTTTCATAAGATTTGCTTATTTATTTTTCTCCCCCCCCCCTCCCAATACATCACATACGCGCGCCTACGTGGAAAACAGTGGCATTGAAAAGCGATTTGCGTTTTTTTTACCGCCAGTTAAAGTATTAATTATTAACCGTTCGTTATCTAGTTAATATTAGTTTTGGGATATAATTTTTTATGGCAAACCCGCTCACACACACACACAATAGGGTCAATGGTAATTTTTTTGAACTTGTTCTTCCCTTAGTATTGTTAAATTAATTATAAAATACATTGTGCAGTACATTTATAAATGTATTATATCAATGTAAATGTATATTTTATTTTTTATAGTGTCGTAATGTATTTTGTTTGGTTATTTTCCATAAATTAATAATTTTCTTAAACCTTTAGTTTTCTACTTTTCAATATGTTTGCGCCTCCTCGTAGAGTTATCACGCGCCCTTTAGGGGGGGGGGGCGTGCCCCACTGTTTGAGAAACGCTGATTTAACTTCTCACCTTTTTATATGTATGTAGGAATCTAACAAAATCTTCCAAAAAGTTAGATTCTTCAGATAGTGGGGTTTTTATTTGGCGGGGTGTCCAAGAGTTTTTACGATGTATGGGTTAACTTTGAAAAATAGAATAGACAACATAGTTTAAAGAAACTAAATGATTTATTACGATTTATAGGAAAGTATTTACAGGGGAAATATTTACAAAATAGAAATTAGAACATGCAGGCATTTAAAAATATAGGAACATTTATAGGCAGACATTAATATAGAAAGGATAGATAGTCAGTCCCTTCTGGGAGGTCGTTAGAGATTAAATGAAACTCATTATGGACGTGTTGGTGACTTACCGCCTAATGTCTGCGAAACAAGACCGGACGTGCTAAAACGATGCTTCGTTGTCGATTGTTAGTAGGCCTCTGACGAAACCAAATCGCGTCAGCGTTTTAGTAAGCACACTAGATGGCGTTGCTGTGGAATGCTGTTTTGACTAACATTGCCTTCCTCTGCAAAGGGATATGATCCAATCTTTTACAAAAAGAGAAAGTTCTATGGGATATCCTACATGTATTTAATTTTGCTTGCGTTTTTCTAGTAATATGTATGTAATTCAGGGTGTCTGGGCTTAAACTATCCAAAAGTTATGGTTTATTATTAAGGAACTATTCATCAGAATGTAGTAAATTGTGGATTGGAAACCTCTCCGAGAATTTTTGGCTCTACTTCGATCCGCTGCACGTACGCGCATTATTCGACAATCGCAGACGAGAAATTGGTTACATTAGGAAAGATGTGGTTGCCACAGCAAAAGGGCGTACTTTGGTCAATGGAATTTAGATCAGTGGCGCGTGTACAGCGACGTGTTCCAACATAATGGAATGTCATTACCTACTTGCCTAATCCACTTATCAGGACTTCTACGTAATGAATCAAGCACACGATCAACACTGTCTTTTATAATGAGAATTTAAGAATACTTGCTATTTTTTTTTGAACTACCGAAGTTCCCCGTTTCATTTAAATTTTTTCCCATTGGTGGGTAGATTTGATGTTGGAGGCAGTGGCGTAACGTACATCCCCCCAACCCTTGTGGTGCGGAGGTGCCCAAGATTCTAAGGCGCCAAAAGCCTATGTTACAATCCTTTTTAAGGTCCAGCTTGGGGACTAAAACCTGACTTTACAGGGGGGGGGGCTAATATTCTCTGTTACGCCACTGGTTGGAGGATCGACATTCCCTTTTGTTCGAACACATCACTGTACACGCGTGACTGATTTAAATTCCGTTAATCAAAGTACCTTTTGTTGTGGTATCCTCATCTTTACTAATGAATTCAGTGTCTTGTCTGCGATTGCTGAATAACGCGCGTACTTGCAGCTGATCGGACTAGGGCGAAAAAATCTCCGAGGAGTATCCAATCCATGGATGAACAGTTTATTATATTCTGATGGGTAGTTCCGCACTAATAAGCGATAACTTTTGGATACTTTAAGCCTGGACAAACTCTATATCTGAACCAAATAAATATAATTATTAGTAATTAAATTGGCGATTTTTTTTATAAAATAAGCTCATCTCTTTTTGATCCAATGTTTTAACAGCGACACTTACTCTGTGATGGACGAAAAGACTCGTCATCGCTCGCTTTTCGTGACACAAAAAGTTGCGCTCTCTCAAACGGGGCGTGGCCGTGGTAGCCTAGTGGTCAAGGTAACGGACTCGGGGCTGGCGTATGATGAGTTGGAGCCCAGTACCACTGACGATTCGCCGTGTAGGGGAGCGATGCGCGTTAAATCTGTCGAGAGCTGGCGTGGTGTGGTAGTTAGGAGAGGGGGTGCCAGCTCAGGTATTATCCTCGTCACTTGACCATGGTTTAAAAATTATGAGGTCCGTCTCCATAAGCCCTTGTGTAGCTGAACAGTTCGACGTTAATATTCACTCAGTCAAATGGGGGCACCACAGCTATTGGTTAATAAGGTTTAATGCAATACGTTTTGAATTTACGATGTTCGTTTCTATTAGCCTTCGTTACTGCCAACAACCCTCCTTCAAAAGCGAAGTTAACTTAAAAAAAAAATTTTCAGTCGATTTAGATAACATTATAAGATTTATTTTAAGAGATCATAATATTGATTTTAGTCGTAAAATCATCAATTATATATATACTTTGAATTTGTTTTTCAACTCCAACTATTAGTTCACTCTCTCACTCTCTCTCTATATATATATGTGTGTGTGTGTGTATGTTCAAATTTTTCATCGTTCATAAAGTACTTTCTATTCACCCACCCATTCAAGTTCAAATACACTTTTTTAAACTTGTAAACTTGTAATATAACTTTTTTAAACTTGTATTAACACTTGATGTTAATACAGTTTTTCAAATATTAAGTCATTTATTAAAAAAATGAATAACTAGTGACAAGCAAAAATAATAGTCCAACAGCATATATAGAACGGAAAATCATTCATTGTATCCCTGTTGGGCAAGGGATAGCGCTTTGAACTTCTAATCTAATGGTCGCGAGTTCGAATCCCACCTGTGATGGCTTAATTTCCGAGAGTTAGTATTCTTTTTTCCCCTATACAATTTTATTTGAATAATTAAACTTAACTAAAGAATAAATAGTAACAAACCAACAAAAAGTAGTCCAACGCCAAATACAGAAAGGAAAATGAAAAATTGCAGGGAAAATCGCTTTCAGTTTTGTCACTTCATATTATGATTCTGTCATATGTATATACATATTTAAATTAATTGTAGCTCTTTCATAAAATTAACTAATATATATATAGAATGTTTCTATGTTAATCTAATTAGGAATTGACTTAATATTTTTTATCTTACTTGTTGAATGTATTTGTTTTGATGTCTGTTCAATAAAACGTGTTTTACGATAAGTACAGCGGTCATTTTATGTTTCCTCGTTGGTAAAACTTGGAATACTACAAACCTAGATGTGTTGGGGCAAACATTTTCTGTAAAATGCATAATTGAAATACGAAGTAATTAGAATTTATTCATCAAGTAAAAAATACTATCTCTTACATTTTCGTTCACAACTCGGCTCGGTGTCTTAGAGGTAGTAAGCCTAAGGTTGCGAGTTCAATCCCGGCTACAGTAGGCACGCATGTCACATGATTCTGTGCCATGTAAAAGAATTCCTTGAGTGTCAGTTTGACTGTGGTACTTTTTGCAAAATTATCACGTCAATACTTAACGTCCAACGAGAACTTGAATTATTTTTGAGCCAAGCGTCAAAATATGGCAGCGAAATTCGCCCCTAGAGGGTGCCACCACGAAAAGGTTTTTATATTAATAACTTGTCGTGTCTGCAAAGGCTGAATCAAATGTGCAGCCCACCAGCAAAGAATATTCACTCATTCTCTTTTCTCAGATAAGTTACTAAAACATAATATATTAACCGCTGTATTATTTTTTTTTGTCAATAAAACAGAAAATACTCATATGTGCTGAATGTTATTAATGCCGTCTAAATATAATATCAAATCAGAGTTTCTTCAACCAACACTTACACAATGTTACTTTCTTTTCTATACTTTTTTTTTTATAATATTCACTCTAGCGTTGCATTTTCTTCAAAGAGGTAAAGGTTTTAAAAAGGATCCTTTATTATTGAAACTATCTTTCAATGGCGCTCTTAGATTAGAAAAAGCTTTTAAGAAAAAACTTTAAATAATGACCCAGTTAAAATGACGTAGAGAAAAAAGAAAAAAAAAAAAAAAAAGCGGAATTCATTGCGTGTATTCTTATAATTCTACTTCTTTTCATATTTAACAAAGAATTGCTTTATTGAGTGCAGCAAAAAAATGTTTAAAAAAACTTGTTACTTATGTAACAAATTTTTTTCAGAAGAATTAAAATGAACGAAATATTAAGCTAATTTCTTTAAAAAATTTATTTGATTATGAATGTTTGATTCAAAGTTAGTTTTATGAAATATCACAGATCAGTATTAATATGTATAATAGAAGTGTAATCGAGCAGATCTTTTTTTATTGATATTTTATGTGCATAAACTTCTAAAAGCAAAATATATTACATAAAATAAAACTCGTCTCTTTTGTTTTTGTCTAAGTATTTTAAAGCTATGGAAAAGTATCTCAGATTGCGTGTAGGAAAAAAAAAATTCCCGTCTTTGATCCTATTCTTATTGTTGTAGTACATGAAAGAGAAACCGAAAAAAAAAAAAATTGAACATTCTTTTAACAGTAAATGCCATTTCTTTTTCACAGAAAATTTTAATGATTTTAAAGGTGTTTCTTTGCACACTTTCTTGTCAAAGGAATGCATTTATATAGACCGGGTCAGAAATATTTCTTTCACATACTAAACGGGAGTATTTGTTTCCTTGCGTTCTTTTTTATCTCTTCAGTGAGCATGGCTGGCTGCAGAAAAATACCATAAACGAAGCCGACAGCCCTTTTTTACACCTCGAGGGGAAACTCTTTTCTTTTGCGAAATCCACCGGAAAAGTTCAAGATCAACAAAAACAAATTCTTTTGTTGTGAGTTATTCACAGAAGAGCCGACAAGATCTCTCCTCTTGTAATGACTGTGAGGTGTTTATTTTTCGATACGGTATCAATACGGTGTTGTTGCCTGCCTCAGCATATCTCAAATACAAGGAATTCTTTTCTTCACAGGGTACGCTCACTATTTTTATTATTTCAGGCAGCCAGAAGTGTCGTTCGCAACGCAAATCATTCCGTGGAAGATTTCATGATTCCGAAACTATTTTTGCCAACAATCATTTTCTTATAACAATGCCCTTTTGAAAAGAGAATTTTTCTCACCTCACCATCGTGGCTCAGTTCTAAAATTTTTGATGTGTATATGACTTGATTTCGAAGGATAGAAGATATGCTTTGTTCTATTTTAGAATGCTCTATTCTCATAGTGAATTTACATACCATGTATACGTGGTTACATGTGCGTGCGTGTTTATTAACGTCGTACTATGAAGCGAGTGCGGGCCGTGGGTAGCCTAGTGGTTAGAGCATCGGATCCCAGACCGTAAGGCCTGGGTTCGATGTCCAATGCCACCAAATACTCGCCGAGTACACACGGAGCACGTGCTCATTAATTCAGTGGGTCCGAATGGTGTCGCCATCTATCGTGAGCAAAATCGTGCTGTCACCTTCATAGGCTCAAAGCTTAGGCTAATGACAAACGTATCTCTAGCACGTTGTCATGATGAATTTCGTGGGCCTCGATCTGACTACGTCAGAAAGGTGGCATAAGCAACAACAACAGCAACATGAGTGCTACTGATGACGGGCTTCGTAATTTTGAACCTCAGCCAAGTGTCGAGGACGTCACCTGAGCTGACACCTTCTCCGAACTACCGCACCAAATCACAGAGTGCTCACTTGTGTAGATCTGGATAAAAGTATCGTGTATCTCATAAAAAAAGTATTACTATGTTATGGTCTTAAACACAGGCGAGTGAGTAAGTGGATATTAACGTCGCATTATTCAGCTATATATACACAAGGACTTTTGGTGACGAATCTCGTAATTTTGAACCATGGTCGAGTAACGAGGACGATATCTAAGCAGGCATTCCTCTTTCCCAACTTCCACACCAACAACAGGACGTTTGAGCTTCGATAGCTTTAACGTGCATCGACCCCCTACACGGCGGGTCTTCAGTGGTTCTGGGTTCGAACTTATGACACGCCGGTGCTACAGTCCGTTGCTTTGACCACTAGGCTACCGCCGCCTTTTTATTCAGGCGAAATATGTCAAATGAAAATAAAACAAATGATAAAAAAAAAACATTTTTGGATCTAGAAGTCTTTGATTGTTTAGTCAACAGAAAATAATATTTTATAGCGTTTATTAATGCGAGAACCGTATGAATTATTCCTTTTATGTGTTTTTGTTGTAGAAGGTGGCGTAATGTAAAAGTTCAGGGGGAGGGGGGGGGTTGACATCACAGGTGTAGTCACTCACCATGGTTCAGATTTACGATGCAAGTCGCCATTAGTATCCAGTGGCTTTTGAGTTCTACACATTGATAAACAATCAAACAATCTTAATGTAAAATGTGTCGAAAGTTTTTTTTAATAAATGTTATGCATCTTTGGAGATTTCGCATCGAATGCTCAATCCATTTGATTTAGATTTAAGTTGCATAAATCGCTTTAACTTACACTTTATTTATTTTTTAACAACTTTTTAATTTAACTTATTTCTTTTTCACTGTTAATACATATTTTTCGTAAATCCATTGCATGACATTTTCTCAGTTTAATGGCATAGCTCTTTATTTTGTTTGAATATAACTATTTTCCTTCATAATTGTCACAGAAAATGATTAACTTAGCGAAATTTCCAAGTGCAAATGCATATTTAGTGTATGTTTTTGCTACATTTCCTGTTGCCTTCCGCACTAAATCATAATTATTACGCCCTTTTATATAACTTTTAATTATGTTTTATCGTAAATAACGTCATAAAATAATTTATTGGATATTTCTTGGTAATAAACTTTGGAAATGATAGAAACGAGGTGTAAAATGTTGCATGTCATCTACTATGCTCTTTACCCAAAGATTTAGTAATCATATAAATTCAGCGGAATGAGAATATTTACTGAGTGCAAGATATGAATGCAATTGAACCAATTTATTACAATAATCTAATTATGCAATTGTCTGACTAGACGATAAAATATATCTTTGATAATTCGTTTATAACAAATGTAATTCGTAGAGAAACGGGTTTTTAACACATTTTTTTCACAATTGAGATTAAAGATGAATTATAGATAATTATAATTCATTCGAATATTATTAAATAATTAACAAGATAAAATTAATTCACCAAAGTGCTTTAAAATGCTTTTGGTCAAAAGCACCGAATACACAATCAATGAAGTTCGATCAATACTTTAGGCCAGCATTTCTCACATTGGGGAGCACTCCCCCTAGGGGGGTGGCGCTAGCACTTCAAAAATAAAAGATTCAAAATAATTATAAATTTACTGAAAGGAAGCAAAAAACAAAATACATTTGGATGTAATAAAATATACATTCATACTGATATAGTAATAAATCGATCAATACTGCACAATGTATTTGATAATTAATTTATCAATACTAAATTAAAAACAAGTTTAAAAGTTACTAGCAACTCCCATGGACTTGCCATGTACAAAATTTAATACTTATCTTGATAATTTATAATTATAGTCATATTGTGTAGCTTTAGAGTCAATGTATATTGTTATTGCATTCAATACATTGTCATTGCACGCGGGGTGCGTGATGAAACTTATGACTAAAAATAGGGGCACGCAATTGTTGAAGGTTTGAGAAGCACTGCCTTAGGCCAAATACTGTATTAAATATTCAGTGAAAGGTGATGTGTACAATGTAATATTAGTTAAGTTTCTTAAGCAGACTCGTTAATTTGATAAGAAGTTAAATCCCAGTACCACTAAAGGCCCGCCGTGTAGGGTAGCGATGCACGTTAAATCTGTCGAGAGCTACAACGTCCTCCCGTTGGTGTGGTGTGTGTGGTAGTTAGGAAAGGGGGTTGCCAGCTCAGGTGTCGTCCTGGTCATTTGACCATGGTTCCAAATGACGCCGACTGTCACCCAAAGCCCTCGTGTTGCTAAACAGTGCGACGTTAATATTCACTCACTCCACCCCTTAGTGTCCAAAGTAACAGGACATCTCTCTGAATCCATTCGAAAGGGCATTGACTCAACAAATCGTTGCAAGTCCCCTAAAGAAAAATTGAAACAGGCTCTTCCTATAACCACCCCTACTTGCAAAATGGTTGCCAAAGTGAGATTGTATGCCTGGACGACCTTTCGAGCATGTCGCATATACGATAGAGGAGATTCATTCTGTTATGTAGGAGAGAAATCATTCGTTGAAATAATTCAAGATGGTTTCGAAAACCCATCACAAATGATTCTGACTCGGAGATATAGTTCATCTTCATGAAAAATTACATTGTCATCTGGGCACATGCCCATGAATGGCTTCAAAAGGTCTCCCAGTAGCTGAACATAGCTATTTCAATCCAGTGATTGATCCAGCTTGACAAATGGAGAAAGTCCAAGGGTATACAAGGTGTGACAAACGCGCGCCCTATCTGTTAGGCTTGGTGTGAAAGAGTGCGAATGGAATACAGTTGACCTTGATCCTTCCGGTGCTGGTGGCATGCTATTTCGTACCTCTATATCAGGGGTGGGCATTAAGTGGAAACGAACCTACTTCCCGTCTACCCTGTGACCCAGCTAAAGGTGTGGAAGGAAGTAAAGGATCATTCGACATGATCCTTTACTTATTTTATCCATTCCAATGACTGATCCATTCAAATTATTTTATTTATCACTTGAATCGACTCAAACACAAATCAATTTAACTCTATAAATAGGATGATCGAGTCAGACAACAGAGGGAAGAGACGAGAGTCACGTTTGAGGAGAATACATTAAATAAACCTCTTTATAATAAAGGTTCTTTCCTAATATTATCTTACACAGTACATGTGCACTTAATGTCCACTTAACCACTTTAATACTTTGTGGCGCCATCACTATCCTTTATTATTTGCAAGTGGCGTCGCCACATTGCAAATAGACTCCGCTATTGTAACATTGCAAATAGACACCACTGTTTTTATCTCAATAGTTTTTATATATGTTGATAGTGCTGGGTATGAGTTTAATAATTACCACTATTTTTTAATTTTACTGTTTTGTATATATGTTTGTGTTAATTCAATAAACCTTACCATGCTTGTCCGACTTGGTTGCGTGCTTTAACTAAGTATGTGGATTAGCTTTCCCCACAACTTTAAATATTAACCTAATATGAAGGTAACAGTACCTGAACTTATGCAGTCTTCTAGTCAATTCAATTTATTTAACACTTCCTGACTATAATCTTCTACAGGGACTTTTTAACCGTTTATGGTAATCTCTTCATCTTGTATCTTTCTTGTCACCTCTAGTTAACTAACCTTCTAACTTTCTGTTATCTATTATCTTCACTTCTAATTCACTAGCCTTCTTAACTCTCGAACAAGAACGATGTATAATAAACTTAATTTGCATATCACGTTTTCTTCTCAGGAGAAGATTGGTAAATTTTGCTGGCCCCAAGGATTACCCAAGAGCATTGTTAGTAGGGGGTCGCGTATATAATCTGTCATAAAGTAGATCGCGATCGACTAGTGGACCGCCGAGACATTTTGGGGTGATTACCTTTACTAATACCTAAGATGTGCCTACTAAAAGAAACGTATTTGTGGCACACCAATGACTACTCATCTGGAGACTTCGAAAAAGTTAGAAGTACCCAGGAAAAGTCTCCCCACTCTTGCTCTATAGAATTCAGTTTGTTTTTTGTTCTTGTTTGAGTAAGACGTTGTGTTAAATGTATTTCATGTTTAAATAATTATTTCTTGAAATAAATAATTATTTAAAAGCAATTGATTTAAAATATATATTAAGTATTAAATTTTGTATATATTGTCTTTATCTTGATAATTTGTGGCGTATAATTAAATTCGTATTGTTGTTTTAGCATCAAAGTTCATAATTATTACATTCAATACATGATTGTTGTATGGGAGGGGGTGATGAAAATTATTATTAAAAATTCTTTCGCAAATGCTGGAAGTTTGAAAAGCACTGCTATAAAACAATGTATTTAAATAAAAACAATATCGTTACAAATAGTTTTAAAAATAAATCTCTGAGACGAAGGAGCTTAGGATGTTTGAAACTCAGGTCACAGATCTAATTGCTCAAGAATCAATCCGATCGAGAGGAACTTAAGTTGTATAAGAATATTACACTCTGTGTGCGCTTATTGATTAAATTAACTTGTAAGGTAAGTTTAAGTTCGCATAATATGTATTGCTACCAGAGTTTTCCATTTAAAAGGTATAAAAAATACACACACATTTTTTTAAAGTATTACGGGAGATTGAAAAAGATAGCTCATAGTTTTAAAGATAGTCTATAATTTTCATGTTCTGAGCAATTTTTAATAAATACTGCATCATTTAAAACACACACACAGCATTTTTATTTACTCACATTTCAGGGAGTATAAATCAAACATTAAGAATTGATAAAAATGTTTCTTTTAAAATAGTTCAATATAACTTTTTAAATTATTTTATTCAATATAATGTATAACCTATCAAGTGAAATGATCTCTAGTCTGGAAATGCTGTTTTATATTTACTATTGAAATAAACATTTCAATACGATCCCTGACTATTTATGAATAAGTGTGAATGCAAGACTTCCTTGAAATAACTTATGCATAGCATAGCTACAATGTATAAACGATTGTTTAAACGAAATATTTAAAATAAATGTTTTTGAACGAAAATTAAATAGTCGTATGTACAATAAAAGACTATTCAAATTCATCTACATATGTAACATAAACTATTATAATTCCTGGTGAAGTAGGAGCTATTACAATAAATAATAACATGTTTCTAAAATAGCTATATTTTAGCCAAATTTATCCCTTTTGAAAACACACACGTATATACAAACGCACCTACATATAATATGCAGACATGTATACATTATACACAGATAAACCTATACTCATATATATATACACACACACACCTACTTACATCTGTATATAAACTGATCTACTTTTGTATGTCAACATATACTATCACACACACACTTCATGATTTAATTCAGTGATTCTCAAACTGTGGGGTACGATCATATAAGAAATCGAGAATAAAAGATTATTTTTTAGAGAAATTTTATTTACTGGAAGGAAGCAAAAAACAGTATATGTGTATATATTTTGATTTACAAGTAATAAAATAGAATTTCTACTAATATAGAATATTTTATAAACGCAGAAAGGAAAAGTAACACAATACTTATCCCATTACTTAAAAACTAACTTGTTTAAAATATCTATTACTTGAAAGTAACATATGCAAAATTTAATTCTTTTGATAATTTGTATGGTTCATAAATAAAGCCGCAGTGTAGGCTGAGCATCAAAGTGCATTATTATTGCATTCTATACATTGTCATTGTAGGGGGGGGGGGAGGAAAATTATAATTGAAAATTCTGCCGCCAATATTGAAAGTTTGAGTAGCAATGATTTAAGTATAACAAAAAGAGAAAATATATAATCAAACGATAGTCTGTTCTTTCAATTTCTTATTATTTTAAAAGAAAATAACGAGAAAGCAAAGCTGAATGCAGTTGTAAAACAGAAAACACAGATAAATTTCTTTATTAGTATAAAACCAGATATTCAATTAGATATTATAGAAAGTGCCTTACTTGAACATAAAACAAAACAAAAATCATTTATTGTACTACATCGATTTAGTTTTAATAAGTATTTTCGTTTCTGTCTGAACAAAGGCAGCTAAAGAGAATAGATGACTGTATTTCCATTAATTTTAAAGGAAACATAGTAATATAAATGATTTACAGAAAATAGCCATCAATAATCTTTAATTAAAAGCATCTGAGCTAGATTTCAGTGGGTTATTACGCGCATGTCCCTTAACTAAACTTTGAGACGACTTAATTACGTGGTTTGATAGGAGAACAAACATTATGATAGATTCAAGTGAACAACACTATTTAAGCGTAACTATGGAAAATTAGGAAGAAGGATGAAAAAGGTACAGAAAAAGAGCAGAAAGTATAGAAGAAGGCACGATGTCTGCGTTTTTGAAGTATTGACTGAGATCAGGGGAGCCTCACACACACACACTGAAAGAGATTCATATAACACAGGATCGAAATCTCACTACTTTAATACTACTATTTAGAGATCACAAAAATAAGAAAAAAATTGATTATAATTTATTTATAGAATAAAGTTACGTTATACAGCTCTCTATACCTAATTTTAAAGTTGATTGTTAAAAGAAGAGAGAAATTAGAGGTAAAAAGCGTCATATCTCTAATTAATAATGAAATTGGACCATTAAGGGTTGACGAAAAAAATAGAGCATAATTTATTAAATCTAAAATAGAAATATAAATTTTTTTTTCTGAAAAAGAATTAAAAAATCCCTTATGATGGAATAGTTTAAAATTATGTCATATTTTAAATTGTTTAATTTTGAAGTATAATTTATACAATGAGTATATTATATTGATTCTACTTTTCCAGGAAGCCAATTGATTGTATTTTGTGAGCCCGTTTATGAAAATATGCCCGAATTGTATTTTCTGGTGTAGTACTTTAAATCAAACTTTTAGTTTTAATAAGATTTTTTTAAATTAAAATTCAGGGAAAAGATTTAAAAAAAATTAGGTGAAAACAAATGTCTTTTAAAAAATCTTTACAATAATTCCTTTTCCATTGATACATACTAATGTCATCTAATTTCTAACACAATGGCCTCTTATTCTGAATAGAAAATACTAGGAGAAATCATTTTGATAATATTTCGACATTGAAGTCCCATTTGAATGATAAATCTTAATTAAATCTTTAGACATATAAAAAGGATTTTTTGATTCCATTTCAAATAATAATTTTTATAACTGACTGCTAACCATCTCTTTGAACAACTTTTTTGTTCAAGAAAACTAGAATAATAAGTGGGTGAGGGTGGAGAAGAGTTTCAATGAAAATATTAAAAAAATTAGCCCCCCCCCACCCAAATATAATACATAATTGTGTAATATTTTACCTTAATACTTTTTGAAAAATTCAACTTTTTGTCATTGTATTGTAAATCAAAAATTTTCCATCGCTGCTTTTTTTTAATTGATCTAATGTTTTATTCTATAGATTTTGTTGCTTACAAAGAACAACAATTAGAAAGCTTATTAATATTACTTTTGCGAATTATATTTGAGAGTGCGAACTTTAATGCTAGGTTGTATCACGACTTTATTTGCTTTTTTAATTCATCGACAAAAACATTTAAACAGATATTCTTTCTTGGGAATTTTAAAAGGGATCATAAGGGATTGTAAAATCTTCTTTGGGAATTTATTTTTTTCTTGGGAATCATTACCTTTCTATGTCACAAATGTAGACGCTATTTAGACAATATAAGCTTAATCTTGTTTTATATTTGTTGTGCAAAATGCTATGATTTTGAAGTACAAGTTAAATGCTAGTCCTGGAAAATTCTCCAGATCAACGACGTTTTATTTAATTATTACTAGCTGTACCCGTTCGCACGTTGCTGTGTTTGAACAAAAAGGCAGTTTTGATACCTCAAACATAATTTATTAATGATCAAATGTATACAATGCATCAAAATGAAAATTAACAATAAATTTATCTTTTCATATATGTCATTTGAATATAGCATATGTACAAAACATAGATATGCATACTTGATGGTAGAATAAATATGCTACTTCACTTGTGATATTAAACAATACTACATATGAATTTCAATTGAAGAATACTTTTGTAATTATTAAATATCATGAAATGAATGATTTTTGATGATTGATGGTCAACTTTATCTTAGTAGTGCTTGTAAATATACAACATTTTTTGTTTTCCTATCTGGTGCAAGAACAAATAAATTTGATGGTTTTCCAACTCGTCAACACCCAGCGTACAGCTGTCCATGTGAGAAGCATGGATTTATCAAATTTAATCCACATACTCGCAATGATCGTCCCTGTGCTTTGTTAACGGTCACTGCAAAGGCTAGTCGTACAGGAAGCTGTAGACGTTTAAATTCAAATGGAGTATCCGTTTGTGTCATGGGAATGTATGGTAGTAGTACATGTTCCCCTTGGTGTTTTCCATTTAAAATGGGTGGCCGCGGTAGCCAAGTGGTCTAGGCATCGGATCGTGGCTAGCATGTCAGGAGTTCGATCCCAGTACCCCTGAAGATCCGCCGTGTAGGGGTACGATGCACGTTAAATCTGTTGAGAGCTCAAACGGCCTTCCGTTGGTGTGGTGTGGTAGTTAGGAGAGGGAGTGCCGGCTCAGGTGTCGTCTGCGTCACTTGACAATGGTTCATAATTACGCGGATCGTCCCCAAAAGCCCTCGTGTGGGACGTTAATATTCACTCACTCACTAAAATGGTTGCCTCAATTATGTTATTCATTAATTTTTTTACCGGTAGCCTAGTCTCATTGCATAGTCGTGGTGGATTTATATTTTGTAGAAGGATGATTGGGTGAACCAATTTTCAAAAATAAAATATGCGGCGGTATTCCTCGTAAATCCAATGAATTTAAAAATTCTATTGGATAATTAACTGATTCATTGTGATTGACAACAGTATTTATGGATTCATGTTGTTTCTTTATCAGGTATTGCATTTTGAATTGAGCAGTTTATTAAATTCACATCAATGTTTTTGGCTGTCAATATAGCACGCTCACTAACCCATTGATTATTTTTATAATTCTGCGATAAATTTGGAAAAACTTTGGCAATCAATTCATCAGTCGATTTTACAATGTGACAAAAGTTTTCTGGTATTGTAATACAGTGTGTGGATTCGTCCATTTCCATTTTACGATTCCCAATATCAATTTGCAAATCGTTCAGAAGATTCATCTTGTTGTAATTGAACACGCATATTGGTCTTTAAAGATATTTTCTCCCCATACCGCCATAACACCGATGATTTGAGACATGCATTCAATTCATCTGCAGGTATTGAACGTGGTATAACTGGTAGAGTTTGTCAAAAATCACCAGCTAGCAAAATGAGAGCACCACCAAAGAGCTACTCATTTCCTCACAAATCTTTTAATGTGCCATTGAGTGCTTCGAATGATTTCTTGTGTGTCATAGTGCATTCATCCCATATTATAAGCTGACACGATCTTAGTACTTTTCCCATCCCAGAATATTTACTAATATTACATGTTGGTGTTTTAATTACCTGCATATTTAATGGCAATTTCAATGTTGAATGTGCTGTTCGCCCTACTGTCCAAAAGAGTTGCTGCAATACCAGATGATGCAATATTATTTTGTGATCTTATAGTTGCCAGGATAATTGAAATAAGAAAATTTTTGCCAGGGCCTCCAGGTGCATCTAAGAAATATAAACCACAACTCTTGTTAGATATTGCATTTATAATTGTCATATGCTGTTCATTGTTCTAATACCAATTTCGGCAGATAATTCGAACAAATGTTTGTAATTCATTAACGTAGAAGGGCGTTTCTCGTTGTATGTCACCGATCGAAAATGTCATTACTATATCTATTTGGAGCAATCATTCCCAATTCTGTCAGGGATTTGTTGGCTCAATTAAAATCAATGCTTTACTGTATATATTAGATGTAAATTGAATGGTTGGGATAAGCATTTATTCTACGTATGCGATGTAAAATGTCTTCACTCATATAGTCTTTATATTTTCCCCAAAGATCCTTTCGATTAGCCGAAAAACATGTAGTTAATATGATGGAAAATAGTGTACGTATCTGCTGTGGTTGAGATGAATTAGAAGCATCAGCAAATGAAATATCCCAATGAGCATCGTTTTCTAAGAGATTTAATTTCTGGCAAGACTCACGAAATGTAGCACACACATGGCCATTGACTTTTTAATTCTTGGAAAGATGTTGGTCCACAAAAATTGATTAATAATAATCTTACATAAAAGCATTCGGCGTTATTTGGATGTACAGTGTACAGACGACCCAATGCATCTGTGGAATATAAATTTAGGTGTCCTTGTACTGCTCTACCTTGTTTACGACGCTGAAATTTTCTTGTTGATGTATTCCACGTAAAATAAGTTGATACTTCAGAGTACAGTAGTGTTCTTGCAAAGGTATCATTTCTACATAATGTGAAAAATTCAGTTAATGTTGTTGGCATTGGTGACATTGCTCTTGCACGTACATTTTCTGATGTAAAATACACACGCTGTCCATTTTCAAGATGTACTGCTAAATGAACAACTGTTGGATATCGCTCATGAACGGAAAATGATAAAATACGCCATACATCCTCATTGCTACTTATGTAGCTTCCCAGTTAATATTGGGTGACTTCCTCGTTAGATGCAGTTGTATTTCTACTCCAAAAACTGCCATATCGTTTCCTTTGTTCACATATTTGCAAATATATTTTATAGCTTTCACTGAATTGTAGTACTCAACATTTGTATGCGCTATACGTTTTTAGTAGTAATGGAAAATATGGTACTACACAACGATTATCAACATCAATAGTATTAGTGAGTACTTTTAGTGTAATGGATTTTCAACCATCTTCGGTAGATCGTCGTTGATAGAGTGGATATCCATCATTGCCTGTAATAGTTTCAGCAAGTAAATCTCTAGTACACTTTTCATCTGACACACATAGTGAATTATTATTTACTGATCCACATGGACCATGACTCATATTTTTTGAGACAATATCGTGCAAGTCTTTATCAATTTCAATGTCTGGTATTTCTGCTGAGATGATTTCCTCAATTCTGTTTGGTGTTATTTTTTCCATCATCTATATCAAAATATGCGCATGTGGTAAACCTCTTTTTTGTCATTCAATTTAATACATTCAACAGCGCGTCTCTCCAAGTACATGGTATTTCACAATAAAATCTATTAAATATTTTAATTTTTGTTTAAATACTCATGCAGAAATATCATGACGATCTGATGGGGATTGTTCAGTTAATAAAAGCTCCTTAATTTCATCCCATGCTGGGTTGCATGTAAATGTGATGGGAAAAATCTGGACGACCCTATGCACGAACATACTTCATTGCATCTTGTGCATACTCATGCCCGTGTCTTGGGCTGCCTGTAAATGTGGATGGTAAAATGACCATTTTCCCCAATTCACTGAGATTGCCATCATTTACAACTGCATCACGTAAATGGATGTACTCTTCAGAACGCAATTTGACTTGATTTAGTCGTATGTAGAGGAGTCTTTCACTTTCTATTTTTGCATACATGTCAACAATGTATTGATAAATTGTCTACATTTCAATATGATTATCAGCATCCTCACGAATCATCGTTCGATATGCATAATAATTCATAGCACTGACCTTTTTCTTAATGTCCACATTAGTTGTCGGATTTCTCATATTAATATTAAAATGATATCCATCCTCTCCTTGCCAAAATAGAATAGGATATTGTAATGCATCATATGAACGATGAGTTTCTGATACTTGCTGGACGTCACCATTTCTACGATGAAGAATTATATCGCAAGAATCAAATTCTTCACCATCTATGACAATTGCCACTTCATCGATCGTTGGTGCATTGAATTGTCTTCGGGATGTTGACCAATGGGTGTTGTATCTGCCTTTATTATTACTTTGTAATCGTCAAATGGCATTTGTTCAATGGCGGTTTTAAATAACTTAATTCATTATGTTGTTCAAACAAATTTTGTAATTCAGCGACAATTTCTCGTTTGGTACTCATATTCAGTTGACACCGTCTGTTGATTTGTTCGCCAGTACTTCCCATAAGATATATCTGAAGATATTTGTGATCAGCATTTGGCAAGGGTAGTAGTGATCCAGCATGGTGATAAATTTGCCCTTGTACTTTAAATGTTGGTATATAATTTGCGCTAACGATTGCTCCGAACGATGTCATTTGGAAACATGCATTATACTTGTGTATATTTTTCAAAATTTTTTTTGTTTGACTTGTTTTACATGATACTAAAGTTAGTAATGGTTCAGGTGGTGAACGCAAGTCTGGTAACTCTATTGTTTCACCTGCTTACTTGCTACTCTGCTTACTTGTTTCTAATGATCGAGCAAGAGCAGTGTGAATTCCATCTCTTTCTTGCCTAGCTTGTCTCTGCTCACTTGTTTCTGAAGATCGTTCTTCTCTTCTCCTTTTTGCTTGATTTGTGGATCGACCAATGGCACTTCACTTTGGTGGCATAATAGTGTTGTTTAAAAAAAAACATATTTCCAATTATTTTCTTCAGTTGGAAATCAATAATATTGTATTATTAATTTATTATCGTATTAATAATTGCAAAATTTTTTTGACTCCATTTTTGTATTAGAATTTGCTGGCGAAAAATTTAACGTCAAACGCATTAATGTTGTTTTTTGTAAAACACAAAAACAACATTAAAGGAAATCCAGTTTATGTATTTAAAATATTTTAAATTTATTAAAGATTTTAATTTTTGTTTAAATACACGTGCAGAAATATCATGGCGATCTGATGAAGAATTATATCGCATGAATTAAGTACGTTGTTTTTTGTAAAACACAAAAACAACATTAAAAGATACAAACTTTATCTATTTAAAATATTTTAAATACATTAAAGATTTTAATTTTTGTTTAAATACACGTGCAGAAATATCATGGCGATCTGATGAAGAATTATATCGCGAGAATTAAATATCATTATGAATGAATGATATTGTGCTTGTGAATATACAATTGTTACTTTGATATTTTTGGGATATTTGTTCGAAAGCAACAAAAAGCTAGAAACCCAACTCTGATATTAAAAAAAAATTTACAAAAACCTTTCTGGGGATATACCTAATAATTTCCCAAATTTTCACGGCGATTGGATGTATGGTTTTTGAGTCTATCGAGGACAGATACACAGACACACATTCATTTTTATATATATAGATTTGTTAAATTTAATTTAAACAAATGATTTATTTTTCGTAGGTTTTAATTTTCTTAAAATATGTGCACGTGAGGATTACAATTATTCTTCCGATATGATTCATTACAATTTTTTTAAACTAATTGAGGGGGATTGAGAGGTAACAATTGCTGTATATAATGAGTCTTGTTCATCATTTGATCTTACATCTTTAGGTTGGTTAGAAAAATTTTAGATTGAAAAAAATTATTTTTTTCGTGTGATTATTTACGATACTATTTTCCCGCCCTTCATCAGCGCCGAGGTATGTGCCCATATTTTTTTTTAACATTTATAAGTTCCTTATTGGTTTGGAAAACTCTTTTTATTCTATCATTACTTCCTTATTTAAAATTTGTGCGTGCACCAGCTTTCGATATTTTGGTTATTTTAAGATTGATTTTTGGCTCAATCTAGTTTTGGCTCTTTTTGTTGTTGTTTGAATGGGATGGATTTATGTTCGTAAGCTATATTTAGAATTCATATTCCAACAATATTAAAATTTGTTGCTAAAAATTCATAAATATTTTGGATTAAGTAGTTTCAGGTACTTTGTATACCGTCGACAAATTTCTTGAAATCAAAAGACGTCACCAAATGCCCCGATATATAGCAATAGTTGAGAACCATTTCTGTTCATGTTTAAAAACAATGTTAACGACTACCTCCGTACAGGACATTATTTGGCGACTTGTATTGAATTGGCGAAATGGGTTCACGGTATAATACGTATAAGTACCTATTTTCATGATTTATAGCAAATAATTTCATTAGCACTATGGATGCAGAAATAGGTAATTGCTGTGTGAAAAATCTGTGTAAAGATCAGATCATAATATTTTAAATCTCTAAACTTTTCATATTTAAAAGGATGAAGCTATTTCTGAATCAATCTATTTTAATAAGCTCAATATTTCACCGAAAATTAGGCTGTAATAGCATTCCCTCCCACGCGTAAGTTTATTTATCTCTCGAAGTTTAAATTAAAATCTTCTTCTCTCTCTCTTTGGGCATTCCAATTCCAACATCTCCTATCGCAATTCTCCGAAGTTGGACTGCAGCCATCAAGACTCGCTGAAGAGGAGAAGGGGAAATGGCCCAATATCCGGATTCATGTCTCTGAATATTTGCATTTCTGCTGATCGTTCCTTCATGTAGAGGGAGAGTCAATGCCATTGATCAAGAGTGTCGCTCAGTGTCCACAATCAATGGATATTTCGATTAATAAGTGTTGAATGGAGAGCATTTATTTTAGGGCGTTCAACCCAATTTCGGCGGAGCTTCACCATTTGCTGTGATATAACAACGATGACGTGTTATCCTACTTCTCAGATTTTAAGCAATTCGTAACCTTTAATTTTGATGATGGGAGGAACTTTGAATACAGTTTGAGCGAAATGCATTTATAGTTGTCAAACGAATATAGAAAAATGCGAAATATAATTCCTAAAAATGTGTGATGCTAAAATGTTTTGATATAAATAATGATAACGCAAACTGATCGGTGTTAACAATAAATTATAGTATTTATAATTCATTACGGTTCATAAATAAATGAAATATTTTGCACTATTTAAAAAAAATCAACTAATTTTATCGAATTTCACATGAAATTTAATTTCTTAATATATGTAGTATTAATCAAGATTATTTTTAAATAAATTTTAAGGGGATAAACCAGCGTTTCTCAAACTGTGGGGTGTGCCCCCCCTAAGGGGGTGTGATAACTCTACGAGGGGGGGGCGAGCACATTGAAAAGTCGTAAGCAAAAGAATCTTTAAAAAATAATTAATTTATTGAAAGTAAACAAACACTCTGGCCTAATAAAAAATACAATACACATTTACTCTGATATAATAAACTTATAAATTCATCAGTACTGCACGCTATGTATTTCATAATTAATTTAACAATACTATCGGAACATGTTAAATAATTACCAGTGACCCCAAGGGCTTGTCGTATTTTAAATTATATACAAAAATTAACCCTTATCTTGATAATTTGTACGGTTTATAATTAATCCCTTAACTGCAGATAAAAAGTTATGCGATTTGCTAACCAATGCCACCATTTTCCACGTAGGCACGCGTATGTAATGTATTGATGGGGGAGGAATAAATAAGCAAATCCTCTGAAATAAGTAAATCCTTTTTGCATTCCAAAGCCGAAATAATTTTATGGATAGCTGTGAACAGAAACTATCGTATTTCGGAAAGACGTATATATACGTCCAAGGCAGTGAATGAGACATTTATATACGCCTGGAGCACTTAAGAGTTCAAAGTCGTATTGTAGCTTTAACGTCGAAGTATAGTAATATTGAACTCAATACATTATTAATGTTAGGAAGGGGGGCAAGATAAAAATTAGGATTTAATATTGGGTCGGCAAACACTGAAAGTTTGAGAAGCACTGGGATAAACACATGTGACGTCCTAGTCACATGATAACTGGAATCATGTGTTTCAAAACAATCAGTTCATGCGTTTTGCTATTGCCATCTTTTGCTTTTTACAGAAACTTAGTAATTGACTAATTATTACATAGTAATTAATTACATATTCTTGCATAGTAATTGCATATTAATAATGCATGTAAGCATATTGCACTTGATTTAACCCTTCGTCGGGCGCAAATCTGACAGAAACAGATAAAGGCGCGCGTGGCTTGACAGGCCGCAAATTTATTTTGACCTCCCCTCTTACCATTTTTAATTCAAAACACCTTTAAGGTCTTAGGGTAAGGTCTAAGGAAAGAAAATGTACCAAAATTTACGAAAAAGAACTAGTTAAATGAACAAAATGTAAACTAACCCCCCTCCCCCCAAATTACTAATTTGACAGCCCAGTGGCTGAGTAGTAGTGTATCCACGCCACAGATCCGGAGTTCAAATCCCGGGCTGCGCAAGGGCGACTCAGCCTTTCATCCCCTTAGTGGGTCGATAAATGAGTACAAGGCTTGCTCGGGAACTGAACACTGGAGGTTTCGTGTCAGATTGACCGCTTGACCGAAACATCTGCTCATGCACCCCAACGCCTAAGGCCACTTAAATTGAGATCAGCACAGAAGATATTGGCCCTCATGGGCTGTTGCGCCACTGAACTCAGTTCGGTACTAATTTGCCACAAAATGAAAAAGAAAATAGGACTAATAAGCAAGGACATAAAGGAAAGGGTTTTCAGACGTGGGACTATATTGTAATATACTCATGTCCATAAATTAAGGATAATTCAGAATCACACAGAAATTGAACCCTAAAATAAAAATTTCATCTGTAGAATTATCACACACATCTTGAAGAAGAATATGCAAATTACAGGAAACCACCAGATAGTACGTCACAATAACGAGAGTGGAAGTATATATAAGGAATGGTGGCAAAGAAGTAAAATTGTTCACAAGCGCTTTAAAAACCATTCAGTGCAATAACCGCATAATTATGGCCCAAAGGAAGCATTTGGATGATTTTTTACGTGGTAGAATTATTGGACGACTGGAGTGTGGATGTACCCAGCTGGAAGTATCCGAGGAACTTGGAATCGCCCAGAGTGTCATCTCCAGGCTTTGGTGACTCTAAGATGATGGTAATGTGAGTAGATGTTACAGCACAGGTCGCCCCTGAGTTACAACGCTGAATGAGGACCGGTATTTGGCAGTTACTGCCAAAAGAAACAAACGGAGCACAGCATCAAACCTGTCTCGTCAGCTCTCTTCAGCTACCGGTACGACAGTTTCAAGGCAGACCGTGTACAGACGCTTAGGGCACATTGGAATATATGCTCACAGGCCTGTCAGTTCTGTTCCCCTTACCGCAACTCACTGTCGCCTGCGATTAATCTGGAGTTGAGAGCATGCATTGTGGACACCGCAACAGTGGTCTTGTGTGATGTTTTACGACGAGTCCAGGTTTAGTTTGCAGTCTGATTCTCGACGGACTTTCATATGGAGAGCGCCAGGTACCCGTTACCACCAAGAGAACACCATTGAACGACACCGTTACGGTGGTGCAGGATGGCTCGTTTGGGGAGGAATTATTCTTGGTTCCAGATTTGACCTGCATGTTCAGAGTGTAACGATGACAGGCCACATCTATCGGGATGTCATTCTGGAACAACATGTACGTTTGTTTTGGGGTGCCATGGGTGCTGAATTTCTGTTTATGGATGACAACGCCCGTCCTCACCGTGTAAATATTGTAGACGAATGTCTTCAATCGGAGGATATCACCCGCATGGATTGGCCAGCATACTCACCGGACTTGAATCCAATAGAGCATGTGTGGGATATGCTTGGCTGACGAATTGCAGCACGTCAACCCCTTCCCACCTGTCTACCGGAACTTCGGAGAGCATTGCTTGATGAGTGGTGTAATATTCCCCAAGATCAGATTGATAATTTGATACTCAGCATGCGTAGGCGTTGTAAGGCTTGTATTGCATCGTCCGGGAGACATACTCCGTATTAACCATCATACTAACCATGTTATACTGTTTTTTGTAAATAGGTTCTTCTTTAAAATTTGCTCCAGGGAGTAAAAATCGTAATTTTTTTTAATTATGTCAAACATATAGCATTTTTTTTGCTCTTTACCTTTTGTTTAATAAATAGACTTTACAAATAAGTCAAATTTGTTTGGCTTCTGTCTCTTTGTTTGCCTGAACTTCATTATACTTAATTTATGGACATGGGTGTATATCACAGAACAGAATTTTTTTGAGTAAAATGAATGATTGCTATAAAAATCTTTGACTATAAATATCTTTAATGTGAGAAGGATTGCTATAAATATCTTTAAAATCTCACATTCCAAGTTATGACACAATTGGGTGCACTCGGCCTCACATGCCAGATGAGGAAAGCGGGGGGAGCAGTTTCTGAACGAGCCTGGTGAGGGTAGATTGAACTGTGGTGTGCTACCCACCCGCAAGAGTGATGAAACTATTGGGAGTGGGGTACCTCTAAGCCGTCGGGTATTGAAGGGGCATTTAATATAACGTTTTGCTGGCCTTTCAGGCCAGCCTCCCCCTACGGTGGACTAAAAATGTTTGTTTAATACAAGTTTTTTTTTCTTTTTAATTTTGAAAAACTTTTTGAAGAGTCAATGTTTGGACATCTTTAGTAAATTTTTAAATCCAATACAAGTCTAACGTCAGTTTTGAATTCAAAGGAGAACACGTAATTTTATTTATCACTTGACCATTGTGAATTAGCTTATTGGCATCTTTTGTAGAGTTATCAGAGGAAAAGGGATACATTTCATTAGCAAGTAAAAATGATATCTTTGTTATGAAAGAATAAAATTCGTCTCCATTAGTTTTAAAACAGCGTTTCTTAAACTATGGTGCGCCCCTCCCAGGGGGGCGTGATAAGCTGACGGGAGGGCGCAAGCATAACAACCAATAAGTAAACACCCAAAAAATACATTCTGACATTATAAAAAATAAAATACACATTGCGCAGTACTGATATATTTAAAAGTGTATTATATCAGTAGCAATGTCTTTTACAATTAATTTAACAATACTAAGCTAAGAATTAGTTCAATAATTACCATTGTCCCCACTGGCTTGCCATAAATAAAATTTTCTACAAAAATTAACACTTATCGAGATAATTTGTACGATTTATAATTAATCCCTTAACTGCCGATTAAAACTTAGGAGATTCGCTCCCCAAGGCCACCGTTTAACATGTAGGCGAACGTATGTGGTGTATTGGGGAATGAAGGGAATGGAAAAGGAATACACAAGTTAATTCTCTTAAATAAGAAAAATCTTTTGTAAACATTGTCAATGTCCTTTTTTGCATTCTAAAGCTTTTGGAATAATTTTATCTATAGCAGTTCACTGAAAAGATTGTACTTCGGAAAGGTTTATATATACGTCTGGGGCAATTAACGCACTGGTTGAGCAAGACGTTTATATAAGTCGGTGGACCTAAAGAGGTTAAAGTTGTGTTGTTGCTATAGAGTAAAAGCATACTATTAATGAATTCAATACATTGTTATTGTATGGGGGGCGATGAAAATTATGATTGAATATTGGGTCGCAAATACTGAAAGTTTGAGAAGCACTGCTTTAAAAGAATTCTATTGTTAAGTTCCATCAAGTTTGAAGGAATGAAATTGAGTTTTAGTATACTACTTCGATATTTTAAATACAAATACATCTGAAATTTCTCTTTTTTTCTCTCTTTTTTTTATGTAAAATATTTTTAAGCAAGACAAATAAGCTCTGATACATTAGTTAAAGAAAAATATTGGGGAAATATAATATTTTGTTACCATTCTATGTCGTTAATAGAAAATACGACCCCGGATTAACCGTTTTTAATTCAATTTAATTAAATTTTTTAAACACACAAAATTATTTGCAATTATTGTTGACGCATAATCTAGGGAATCTACTTCAAACATCTTGTTCACCCCGTCTGTCCATATTCCTCGTTTTTCCCGCTCGGACAAATTAGTTCCATCCTACAGCAGCGCCCTCTTTTTTTTGACCAATCAAAGTAACGTTGTAAGCTAATTCCTTACAATCACAACAAATACTTGTTACGAAATATTTTTTTTTTTGTTTTTAATGAGCGGTAAGGAACATGATTTTTTTATAGCATCAACATTATTTTTCACCTATTAAAGAAAAATCATTTGGTTTTCGAAAAATACTTGAATGTAACAGTTGACTTTGCACTTGAAATATAATTAAATTCAACAATGAAATTAATTGCTTCGTTCCGTAGTTGGTTACTTAGACAAATATTTTAGGAATTCGCAAGAAATTAAATTTAGAAAAGAGAAAAACAATGCCAAAGGGTATATTATGAGCATGTTAAAGTCCTCTTTCGATATAAGTGAATATACTTATTTAATATTTAAAGAAAAATACATTGAAATTTCATTTAAAATTGTAAGTTTTTCTTTGTGTTGGGTAAATATGAAAACGAGCATAGCATTACAAAGCGATGTAATCTATGAAAAGGGCTTTATTATCTAGTTCGCAATTATCATAAATAATTCAAATATCATAAATTTTTGAATTAATGAGATGGTGTTATATTAAAAAAGCAATATGAAAACATCAAGATATTTTTAATCAGATATCTCTCAAGTGATGGTTAAAAAGAACAATAGCTGCCTTAAGTTACATAACTAATGAATGATATTGTATAAATTTGTAAGGAAAATACGCTTATTAAAATATTTCAGCTTTTAAATCTGAGAAATAGTTAGTTATTGGTACGCATCAGGCACATTTCAATATAAACTAGTTTTTATAAATTATTTTTCTGGTTACAATCCCACTCAACTTAAGCAAATTTTCTTGCTTTTATTACATATATCAGACATATAATTGTATTTTATTAGCTTCCAGGCTAGAGTTAATAATGCTAAAATAAAGTTACAAATCGCTTTTAAAATATCACTAATATTTTTATTATATCCTTTGAAAAAGGATTAATTATATTGTTTCCAAAATTACTTTTAGCTCATTACCTTTTATGACTGATTTCAAAGTACTGCTCAACAAATGTAAGAAAATTAGACATTATAGAATCGGCGTTAAAAATGTTTTTATATATTTATATAGTGACAACTACCAAGTAAATTTTCTGATGCAGAAATTAAATTAATAGATAATATTATAATTATAAATATTTATGACAAAAGAGATGAATTTAAATTCAATATAATTAAAGTATCTCGCAGGGAAAGTAATATACATATTTCTACATTCAGAATTATTACTATTGATTATATACAACGCTATAAATTTCTTGTTTCGAAATAATCAGAAAGAAACTATAAACATTTCATTAAATTCTGCTTAATTTAAAAAAATTATTAATAATTAGCATAGTAATTTTTTAAAAAATATTTAAATATATTTATAATCCTAGTATCCTTCTAGTAAGGGTAGTATTTATACATTCTATTTAATTATTTTATTTCTATTAATTTAATACTTTTGTTAAGTGCTACTATTCAGCTAATTCCATGCTTTGAATTTGTATTTGAGTCCAGAATCTGTCAATAACGTGTTTATTGTACTCAGATTTAGCGCAGGCTATGCGATTTTGAATGCAATTTTTAGGTAAGTTACCATTTTCTTGTAATTGATTGAGATAGTCTATCCATTATTTTCAATAGGATTTTGCTCAGTATTAACAGAAAAGGGAGAGGGAATGTTGGCTGGCAAAAAAAAAAAAAATTAACCCCAATTTTATAAAAAGTATTTTATATATATAAGGGCTGTCCTACCTCCACGCGTGGGAGGAATGTTTATAATACTGCTGCATCCATATATATGTATATATATATGTGTATATATATGTGTGTGTAAATATATGTGTATGTATATATATGTGTGCGTATATATATGTGTGTGTATATATATGTGTGTATATATATATGTGTATATATATATATATATATATATATATATATATTAAATTCGATTTTTTATAATGTCTAATATAACTTTTTTAAATTTTAATATTTGGTTTATATTACAATTTCTATTTTTGTATAGCGACAATTGATGATTCATTTCTTTATAGTAGAGAATATCAACCATAATATATATTCACAAGTGAAAGTCATTAAGTAAATCACAAAAGATAATTAAAAAAATAATTTAACATGATAATCACTTAGAATCAATTTTTATTTTTTCACATAATCTCCAGCAACGTTGATGCTCTTATACCATCATTTTAACACCTCAATTCTAGTTGCATAAAAGTCATTGAGCCGCTGAGTCACTCGCAGTAGGATTTTACGTTGAACGTCGTCTTCATCTGCAAATTGTTTGCCTCTAAAATATTTCTGGGGAACAAACAGTTGAAAGCAAATGCCCATTCAATTCAATTTTGCGTTCAATGGTCAGTTGCTAAGGGACACGCTCTACCTGTGCACATTTTTCGGAAATTCAAATGATCATGCATTGTGCTGTATACTAAAAGATGGGAACATCCTATTGCTGTTTCAACGCTGTCAAATCTCACTCTTCGATCCGCCCGAATCAATTCTTCCGCCTGTTGCTCAGTTGATTTTATCGCAATCAAAACTGGACGGCTGCTTCGATCTTCATCGACAATTTTGGAACGGCCTTACTAGCATTTCTTCAGCCAATTGTGCACTGCTTTACTTGATAAAGACTTCTCCATAAATAGAAAATATTTCTTTATGATTATATTTTTATTCAAGTCCTTTCGCCCACAAAAATTGGACCACAGCATACGTACAATCACTCAGCACCATGAAATTACATTACGTATGCGTGTGAATACTTACTTAATAAATACGAATTAAGTATCATTAAATTGTATGCGGCTGCCATCCATCACTATTATTTGAAGCTATCTGTTACTGCTTTAAATCCAGCCTTATACATTAGTGACTTACTTAATGATTTACCTTTGTAATAATAATACAATACTAAATTGCTACAAATCTGAAGAACCAAAGCAAACTTAGAAGTCTAACCAGCCAGTATCAATATGGTTTAAAGATACTATGTGTTAGCCACAGTACTGCGATAGCAACACACACACATACGCACATGTACGTTTAACAGGAGTAGCAACTTAAGAAGATACTTTTATTCTCAAATAATACTATGTCATCGAAAAAGAAATGACGCAAAATAGCATTATTTATCGGATCAGACTAATTGGCTTGTAGATATCATGTGATATTCCAGAACATTTTAGAAAGTTCATGGAGTGGCATCAGCCGAAGGCTTATGAATTTAAAGGAGAACGTTTTTGTTCGTTTTAAATTTTTACACTCTGGTATTGCTGTTGTCATTGTTGTTTTTATGATTTGTGAATGGTATTTTGATTTCCTGTTATATACCGTCACCAAAATATCATCGTCAACTCATAAATGTGTATTGTACATGCCTTCCTGAATTCTCTCGGATGCAACTATTCGAGTAGAAAAATAGGACATTCGTTACAAAACGATGAAAACGCTGTGGTATCACGAAAACAGATAAGTTGTAACAGTTTAAAGTCGTTTTCGCTTACAGTGTTGAAACCAGCGTGCTCCAAATGTGGATTTGTGAAGGGCTGACATTAGCAATTTAAAGATACCAGAAAGATGCAACATCAGAAACGTGCTCATAAATCATCCGTCTCCGACGACAAATGAAGTATCAATTTCAGAGAGGTCTTCACTAGAAACCCTATTGAATCAATGGATGATGCAATGCATTTGAAAACACTACACAATCAACACTCTAGAAAATTATGCATAAGCGCCTTGAAATTGCACACAGTTCAGCCTGAGTTGCTGCATAATCTACAAGTTAATGATAAATCTAATCCTTCAAATTCCGTTGTGCATAGTTTTGATGAAATCAACAAATATAACTCTTTCTTATAGAAAGTTATCTTCGAAGGTGAATCAATGTTTCATATTTCCAAAAATGTGAATTATTATAATTGCTGCACGTGTGTGTGTGTGGGGGGGGGATTTGTTCAGTAAATGCTCGCGTATTCAGAGAACGACGTGGCAGTCAAAAGGTTAGCGTTGAGAAAGGGCTATTTTTCTTCCATTGAGCCGAAAGTAACAAGTTGTTTGTTTCTTGACCTTTTAATGCTTTACCTCACACACACAAACGGGGCATCATCAACCATAAATTCATTTCCAGCAACATGGGGCACCACTACTTTTCGGTAACATTTTAACAGACTATATACGGGAAATATTTTCCCAACAATAAATAGGCCCACCTGGACCTATTCCTTGGCATGTACACAATCACTCAACACTACACCACTATATTTTTTTTTCTTTCGGTGTACATCATAGATAGATTGTACTCAATAAAATTTCACGCAATATTGAGAACCAAAAGCGATGAGGCCTTTTAGAGTGCATAACCGTTTCCTTCCTTTTTTAAGCAGTGATATATATATCCACTTCCCTCTTGACATCAGCATTCAGGTGATTTCTACATTCATGCTACTAAAATTCCATTTTTCCAAATTTCTTCCACTCCTTCTTGTCAGGTGGGTCTCTTTTCCACTCCATTCTATTTTGGGACCAAAAGGGGGAGAGAGGAAAGAGTTTTGGTGGCACTTCAAAGGAAAGAGAATATGTAATTTGCAAATGTATTAAATTAAGGCTATTGGGAGAGTAATGGTTGAAATACCCCGCAACGCCTGGAATGAAGTTGAATTCAAAATTGATATTTTTGTGCGTTAAATATTGCTAATATTGAATGCTTTTGAGATTGCAGCATAAAATCGTTTGAAATATACTTCTCAATAAAGCATTAAAGTTGTACGTTTTTGTTCTCTGGAAATCTGAATTTCCCTCAATAATTTATGATCTTTCCATATTATTTGCGGATATATAATATTCATTTTTAAAGTAATATTGTAAGGTTACATTACTTAAGATTGTTAGTTTATATTCTGTATTACCTAACTTAAAATTCAATGAATTTATTTAGTTTCATTTAAATTTTCCGTATCGTAACCAATAGAAATCAATAAATACCAAAAGATCATAAAAAATATTAATCTTTTGAGATACGTATGTTATTTAAAACCGTTTATTTATGTTATGGTGTTTTTTTGCCGTCATAAAACAATAAAAGTCCGTTTTGAGATCCAATTCCCTTTTTTCTTTCGAAAATCTACTCTTAAAATAAATAGGAAGTCTCATCAGGTGTCATATATCTCTAAAATAAATTCTAATACAAAAGTTTTCGTTCAATTTTTAAGGCATTTTTATATTCAAACATTTATCTCCGTTCCTGGAGAATTCTCATAAATCTTCCGGAGTAAGATAAAAGGCAGCAATTCATCGTTCTTTTTTCTCCCTAAACATAAGCGTTTTCCCCCTATTTTTCAACGAAATTGATTAAGGGAGAAAAAAAGGGCACTCATTATATTTCTTTTTTCGGAATTAATTCAATAGAGGTGCAAAGTGATGGAAGTTTAACAATGTTGCAATAAGTGGTAAAATAGTTTCCTTTAAACGAGTCAAAATGTCTCACATAAATTTCAACATATGTTTCTCTTTTCTGTAAGAATTTTTAACTTCTAAAAACCTTTATTTGATAAACTAATTTCCCAAAGGGATTAAATCATTTAAACTATGTCAGGAATATAATTGGAATATATTTTTTAATTCTTCTTAAAAAAAACTGACTTTTGTCCATAAAAAATATCTTAGTTACTTTACGGGATTGGGAATTTTTTTATCACAAAAAAGTTAACACCTTGCGCATTCACAAACATATTCCAGCATTCCTCTCCCATTGCTAAAAACAGGATTCTTTTGGAATGGTGTTCGACTCCATCGTCGCATTATGCTTTATTTCATCTCTACACTGAAAATGGGATCATTTCAATAGTATTTTCTTTTTCTGGAAATAGCCAGAAGGCGCAAGAAGCCAGGTTCAGCGTTGATAGTGTCCATAAGTCCTGTGCAACTGCAAAATGGAATTTTTTATTTTCCACTGACAGAAGCTTGGGAACAAATTTAGCAGCATGATCACACAAAATTGCATGTGGAGAACCTGTACTGATCTTTACTTGGTTCGGCATTCTCTAGAACGATCAAACGACGATCTCTCATTACAAGATTTTTCACCTTTTCAATGACAGCGGCATTTTGAACGGTTTGCGTCCTCCCAGAACACTGGTCACTGTCTACTGACGTGCGGCCACTTTTGAATCGATTTAAACCCTCCTTTATTTGTGTGATCCTCATAACATCATATCTAAACACTTGCAGAATCTTACAAATTGTTCCACTTGGAAAATTACCAAGCTTTGGACAAAAAATTTGATGCAGTATCTCTGCTCGAATCGTTCGGTCATTTTTAGAGAAATAAAAATTCGATGAAACCGCACTTCACTCGACTACCTGCAGGTATACTGAAATGAAGGGAAAAAAAATTCCAACATGCTTTTTAAAGTATCTACTTTTCGCTGAAAAATTCAAAGTTCGATACTTTTCGAACAGACCCTTTATTGTTTATAAATCTACCAGTACAATTACTCTATTTCTAAAACTTTTAAGATCATTATTTACTTCGCTTAAGAATTAATTTCTCGCATAAAATAAATCATGGAGCGAATAGACACCATTTAAAATTATCTTCTTCTAATGTAGAAATCTTTTTATTAATACTCACACAGTAATTTAAAATAAGAGTGTTAAAAAAAAGGTTACAAGTCGAATAAAGAAATATTTATTAACAATAGACAGAAAATACAAAAGGGAATTAAGAAGTATGAGTGCTTATTACATTTTGACATAATCACCAAGTCTATTTAGGCATTTATTGGAGCGCAAAACCAACTTGTTTAACCCGACATTTTAGAAATCGGGTCCCTGTCCATTGAACCAGGTCTCGGCGGATGTTTTCACAGCACTGTCATAGAATATCGCAGCACATCAGAAACGATATACTGTACACTAAAAGTAGCTCAGTCTCAGCTCTGACGAGATTTCACGCAGTTACCCGCCAATCATTTTGAATCAGTTCTCCAATTCGTGCCGTGTTGATTTCAGTCGTTGAAGAAATTTGCTGGCCGCTCCCTGTCATATTACAGTTTCTGACATCCTGTCTGACTGATTGAAAAGAGTGATACCATTTCGCTTTCTGCTCATTCTTTGCCCACAAAAATCGAACCACGGCTCGCACTTCCAAACGACACCAATTTTCTAAGCGCCTTGCCATTTCAATCGTCGTGAATCGTCTGGGAACTTTCACTACTGATGAGAGGCCGGCCGGCAATGGAGTTGGTCCCCAAATAACCAGTAATTTGTATATCTCCCTTGTTTACAGGATGTGGTTGAAATTCCTAAGCTGAGGGACCGGGAGCTGGTGTCAACGAGTACGCAGGGTTGAACGGACTCATAAATTTAATTAAAATTGTAACTTTTGTAACTTTGCGCTTGGTAACCGACCATTGGGGTTGCGAGTCAAATAGTGCGTGTAGGCACAAAGGTGGGATTTGCCCTCCTTTAAAAGGGCGCGAGTGACAAATTTTGGGACTCACTAGCAACTTTTTCGATTCTTAATTTTTTTAGGAAAAAACCTTAGGTCTCCTTGTCCGGTGGACAATGCCAGCCCCCCTCAACTCGCCTCCCCGTTTCAGATAAGTGAAATTTTAATGTTTGTTCATAGCTCTCTTATTCTTAAATTTTAATAGTGCTTAATCTAAGTTCTAATTTCGTAATGTATTTTAAATGTAATAAACGAATTAATTTTAATATTAATCCGAGTAATTTCATTAGTTTTGCGTTATCTTTGATATTGATTAAGTTTAAGTACTAGCCACTATGTTGATGCGGACTAAGTTAAATAAGTGAACCTGGGTAGTTTTTAAGATGTTAGTTAAATTAAGTAGAATTTAAAAGTAAAATAAATGAGCGCCGCATCACTACCAACCCGCAAACCAGCTACATGGCAAATAGCACCATTTGTCTTCATTCTGGGGAAGCAAAATTTCTCCACAATATGTAATTTTCAAATTCTGTGGCTTGTAACCTTTTTATCTGACCAATCTTCGTACTTCTGTCATCAATATATCAGTTATATTTAATTGTAAAAAAGTCTATTAATTTTAATGAGAAATACAATAATCAAGGATTTAATTCCAATAATATGAAAAAATTAAAGCAGTATATTTTGTTAAGAAAATCTCAATATGATAATGAGTCTTTTTGAATCTGAAGAAAAGTACTTTTCACATTTTTCTATAATCCTTTAGTTGATTTTATTTAATTACTTTACTAAGATAAGTACTATATTATAAATACTTTTCTATATTCTTTTTAGGATGAAAATAGTGCTGCATTTTATTGTTTTTGGAGCTGATTTAAATCCTGGAAATATTTAAGCACACTCGTACACTTTTTGTATTTAATTTTGAAAGGAGTATTTTTTCTTTTTGTGTGATGTTTATTCCTTTATAGGAATTAAGTTGTGAGAAATTGAAAATTTGACAGGGAAAGAAAATTATTTTGATTTAAAAATTCATTTTGAAAGTGGAGGATAGTGGAAGGCCGCTCTCTCCTTTTAAAAATGATTCTATTCATTAATTAATTTTGCATCTCAGAAAAGTATGAACTTTATAATTAAATCAATAAAAATAAGTTAAATAAAATTATGACAGTTTTATTCAATATATTTATTGTGTTGATTTCTTACCATCTGTGGATGCAAATACATTTAGTTTTGGAATCAATTTAATGAGACAAATGAACCCCCTTTTTTGCAATTTTCTTTTCTTCCTTTTTTTTCTTTAATTGTAGTACAATAGACTCTCGCTCATTCAAACCTTCGATAATATGAACCTCTTGCTAATTCGAAGTATATGATCAGTCCCTAGAAAAACTCTTGATATTTCGAATTAAAACAATACGTTTGGGTCGCGACTCAATATATCGAAATAAAATCAGCGGCTGGCCAGACTACAACACTCGATAGTTCGAAGTCATTTTATATAGCTCTCGAAAATTCGAACACTTCTATCTTGTAGAGTCCTGTAGAAAACAGGTTGGAACTTACATGTTTTGTGTTGTATTGTCTTTGTGTTTCTCCCCTATATCGTAACCACTTTGATGACCCTCTGTCTGCCATTGCTTCTTTATGTTTCCCTGTTCCTCAAGCAAAAAGACACTTTCAATTGCTTTTCTTCTTTAAGTCCGGCCTGGAAGTTCTATTAGTCCGGCCACACTTGTCAGCAATCCATATCTTTAATTCAACACGTGGCCTTGTTATGCATGTGTTCAGAAAGAATGGCCCCCTATTGTGAAGCGATGCGTAAGATTGTATATTTTGCGTTGGAGTGACATGAGGATTAATGACTCATCTGTGGCATGTGGCACCCAATAAGACATGGGCCGGACTGGACCCTGCCTTGAAGAACCCATCGTGATAAGGACAGTGTCTGAAGAGAACTGATAACAGATTAAACAGTATACAGGATTGTATAATATTTATAATGGATGTAATTTTTAAAAATACTTTAAAATAATTTTATACATATGTACAATTGTTGTTTAATTACATAGTTTCAAATTTAAATGTGTTACAAAAAATTTCTCTTCGCGTATTTTGGTAGTTTTTCCCTACCATTTTGATAATTGGAAGTTTTTCATTGGTCCCTCCAACTTCAAATTATCGAGAGTCGACTGAATGTTTATTGTGCTGATTTCTTTTAATCTATAGCTGGTAATACGTTTAATTTTCGAAATACACTCGTGTCCATAAATTAAGGATAATTCAGAATCACACAGAAATTGAACTCTAAAATAAAAATTTAACCTGTAGAATTATCACACACATCATGAAGAAGAATATGCAAATTACAGGAAACCACCAGATGGCGCGGATAGTACGTCACAATGACGAGAGTGTAAGAGAAGGGTATATAAGGAATGGTGGCAAAGAAGTAAAATTGTTCACAAGCGTTTTAAAAGCCTTTCAGTGCAATAACCGCATAGTTATAGCACAAAGGAAGCATTTGGGTGATTTTTTACGTGGTAGAATTATTGGACGACTGGAATGTGGACGTACCCAGCTGGAAGTATGCGGGGAACTTGGAATCGCCCAGAGTGTCATCTCCAGGCTTTGGCAACGATTCCAAGATGATGGTAATGTGAGTAGATGTTACAGCACAGGTCTCCCCGAGTTACAACGTCGAATGAGGACCGGTATTTGGCAGTTACTGCCAAAGAAACAGACGGAGCACAGCATCAGCCCTGTCTCGTCAGCTCTCTTCAGCTACCGGTACGACAGTTTCAAGGCAGACCGTGTACAGACACTTAGGGCTATCAGATGTGTTCCCCTTACCGCAACTCACTGTCGCCTACGATTAACCTGGAGTAGAGAGCATGCATTGTGGACACCGCAACAGTGGTCTTGTGTGATGTTTTCCGACGAGTCCAGGTTTAGTTTGCAGTCTGATTCTCACCGGAATTTCATATGAAGAGCGCCAGGTACCCGTTACCACCAAGAGAACACTATTAAACGACACCGTTACGGTGGTACAGGATGGCTCGTTTGGGGAGGAATTATTCTTGGTTCCAGAACTGACTGCATGTTCAGAGTGTAACGATGGCAAGCCACATCTATCGGGATGTCATTCTGGAACAACATGTACGTTTGTTTCGGGGCGCCATGGGTGCTGAATTTCTGTTTATGGATGACAACGCCCGTCCTCACCGTGCAAGCATTGTAGACGAATGCCTTCAATCGAAGGATATCACCCGTATGGATTGGCCAGCATACTCACCGGACTTGAATCCAATAGAGCATGTGTGGGATATACTTGGCCGACGAATTGCAGCACGTCAACCCCTTCCCACCTGTCTACCGGAACTTCGGAGAGCATTGCTTGATGAGTGGTGTAATATTCCCCAAGATCAGATTGATAATTTGATACTCAGCATGCGTAGACGTTGTAAGGCTTGTATTGCATCGTCCGGGAGACATACTCCGTATTAACCTTCATACTAACCATGTTATACTTTTTTGTAAATAGGTTCTTTTTTAAAATTTGCTCAAGGGAGTAAAAATCGCAATTTTTATTAATTATGTCAAACATATAGCATCTTTTTTGCTCTTTAACTTTTGTTTAATAAATGGACTTTACAAATAAGTCAAATTTGTTTTGCTTCTATCTCTTTCTTTGCCTGAACTTCATTATCCTTAATTTATGGACATGAGTGTAGTTTAATGAGACAACTGAAGCCAATCTCACTTTTCTAAAATTTTCCTTTCTTTTTAATTGTAGTTATAATTATTTCGATCACGCATGTGTGTTGATGTGGTTGTCTTAATCGAAAATACGAGACAAACCTATCGCGAACGGAAAAGAAATTTCGCTTCAAGGCGGAATTTCTGACTTGAAACTTAACTTTGCATCTAAGTTTTTATAAATTAAATCAATACAAAAAAAGAGTTTTCACTGTGTAATTTTCTTGCCAAAACATCTTTCTTGTGAATTTTTTTAAGCATTCTTTTAAAAATATTCGTACATAATGCATTTTTTAAAAAGTTTCCTGGAAATATCTCACCATGTGTTATTTTACGCTTTGTCATTTTCAAAGATTGTCAGGTATGCATTAAACACAAATATTTATTTTTTTAGAAATTAATTTGAAAAAGAAGCAGAATATTTTAAAGTTAGAACTAGAATGTAAATTGATATTTAAAATATAAGTCAAGAAAAATGCAGATTTGTAAATTAAGAAACAAAAGGAGTTACGTGTGAAATAATGTATAAGAGAAAGAAAACACAGAAAAATACTTATTAAACTTTTTTATAAATATTTGTTGGATGTTAAGAGCACTTTATTTAAATAAAAACCAAAACATTTTATCATTTGTCCCATTTAAAGTAAATAATCCTGATTCTTTCTCGGAATTATTTTTAAAAAGTATTATAATTATTTTGGGGAAGGAAAGTTTGATTATTTCTTTTTCAGTAACAAGCACGTGTATTGTTGATTTTTCTGAATTTTCAGTAGAGTGCGTATAATGCTAATAAAAAATATAGATTTTTTTTCAAACTCATGAAACTTAAACAAATAATTTAATGTAAAGAGTGAAACTAATTTAATCCTAAAGAGGAATTCTTGCAATTGTAAAATTCATCAATCTATTCTGTTTTCATCTTTCATAAAATGTATTTAATTCGCTTTTCACTATATTTTAGAAATAAACTAATTTCACTGAATTGAAAACATCCACATGAAAAATTAAATCACAGCGAGGATTTTATTAGTTAGCTTAATAAGTATAATGAGTTTCTTTCTTAATAATTTAATGAACATATTGTTAAATGGTGAGAGATTATTATTCGAAAAATAATTGATAACTCTGAAAATTGAGAAATATTTTTTTAAGCAAAATAAATGGAAACCTTGTTTTTAATTACCGTTGCTAAAATTAGACAATTCCAAGAAGCAAAAAGTTTCTTAATATCTTATTAAATTGCGATGAAGAGCATAATTTTATCACTCAGTTAATTGTTTCGTTTCCTAAATAAAAAATAAGGTTTTACGCACGCCTTCATATATGATACGGAAAATTAATGTTTGCGAGTTTCATAGTAATTAACAAGCAAAAATTTAAATATTTTAATTGAAAATATTTAATTTTTTAATTTAAATATATCCCCTTAAATGAAAATTTGTCGTGGAGCAAATAAAATTCTAAAATCCACATAAATTCTATTTTTTAACGTAATTAGGATTAAAAATGTATAAAAATGCATCTAAATATATTTATTGCTTAGCCTAACAGAACACTAACATCAATTAAAATGAAAATCTATAACTACATTGCTGTTTTTTAAAATAAAAGCAATTTTTGATCTCGAATAGCTTATTTACTTATTATTTTTTTGCAATTAATAATAACAAATATGAGCAAAATTTAATGTCTTAGAAGTATAAGTTTCGCTTCTTCATATTACTTCACGTACCCAGTAGATTAAATAATTTAGTTTTTTTCTTACGGTAGGACTCGAATGTGTGTGGTATGAATTTCATTTACTTCAAATCCCCCAAAAATACGAACAATGTATAAATTAGCTTATTATTATTGTACATTTCATCTAACTAAATTATTAACATCTTTTTCACTCAAAAAACATTACGTGCTAAAAAGCCCTCAATTGTTTTTATTGCGTTATAGCAAATCAAATTATTTCCCTTTTTTGTGTGTTAAAGTACTGAATTATTACTTCATTTCACTTTATATTGATGCTAATAATTTCAACGATTCGTATATCACTAATTTAATACTTTTTTCTATCTATGTGATTACCCTTTTTTTACAGCAAGGGGGAAAAATCCATTTATCGCAAAAGAAATAATCTGTAATTGTATTACTGAGATGTTAATAATTCTTGAACATAATAACCTAAAATTCTATTATGATGGAAAATGTGAATAACCCAAACTATATAAAACAGGAAATTGTGTTAATTTCTTTTTGGTGATCAATATTTTTTATGGATATTTTATCTAATAGAAAATGAGTTAATTAAAAATAACTCATTCGGTTCATTCATTCCTCTTGGTTATTCGGAGAAAATATTGAAATATATGCAAATGCCTTATATATTTTAGAATCACTTTTGTTTTAAATTATAGGATTATTCTTTTCATAAAATGAATTCCGATTAAATGATGAATGTAAAATGAAAGAGAAATCAAATCTTAACATAAGAATGATAGAAAAGGAATTATCAAATTCTCGGTATTAAGATATTTATTAAATCATATCATACTAATACTGGGCCATTGAATCCCCCATCAGCTTATAATACCATTAAATCAGCTTACATTATTATATCATGGTACGTCGCCTATTCGGTATAGTGGTTAGTGACGATGACTGCTATGCCGTAAGGGCCTGGGTTTGAATCCCGAAGACATGGATGTTTATAAACGAATAGTGCCTTTGCGGCATGGTGGTACTCTAAATAGCCGTCGAGCTGCAAGTCCTCTCGCGAGATTGGTCTAAAGCAGGGGTCTCCAAACTACGGCCCGAGGGCCACATCCGGCCCGCGGACAGCTAGCATACTTGAAAACTCCTTTTAGAGAACATATTTTTTATAGCTAATTAAATTTAGTTTACTGAAGTATTCTAATTTTATGTTGAATAATTATTAATATGACATCTACATTGATATGGTCATGGGCTAACTACTCATAACATAGTTGTAGGCTTATTGTTATTGTTTTTGTGATAAGTTGGATAAAGAAACACAGAATTGTAATGAGTAAAGACATGTATAATATGCAGAAAATTTAACTTCAGTATATAATAACTAACAAATTATTGAAATTAATCCAACTAACATTTTATACATTTTAAATGAAAACATAACTTAAAACAAGCATAATGACATATGAAATACTAATGAGATTTATGTAATTGAGGTTTTCCACTGACAATAGTTTGTAGTTGTAGACTAATTTTACTTGTACCAATTATTAAAAGAGATTTAAGATGCTCATCAGTTAATTTAGATCTGTAAACATTTTTTGTGTACTTCATTTTGGAGAAGGTCTTCTCACACAAATAAGTAGTACCAAACACAGAAAACAGCCCATGAGCAAATTTATGCAAATTATCAAATTGTGTCAGTGGAAGACTCTTATAAAATTCCAACAAAGATGAGTTTTGATATTTGTTCTTAATTATATCACTGCACTGTAGATCAATCATTTCCATTTGAAGTTCCGGGGCTAGGATTTCAATGTCAGTATCAAAAGGATTCTGAAAAATCTTGATTTGATTTGCAATGGCATCAAAGTCCGAGAAACGAGTATCAAAATTTATTTTCAAAGCACTCAAAGTTTCGATTGCAAAATCGATAGGAAACTCAGACTCAGTGGTGTGGCTGAATATTTCACATGTTTTAAAATGTGAAAAACATTTACTTCGTAGTTGTGATTGAAACAGTATCAATTTCTTCCGGAATGATTTGATATTAGTGTATAAATCAGGAAGATGCTGGTTTTCTCCTTGCAATCTCAAATTCAGTTCGTTCACATGTTTTGTCAAATCAACATAGAATGCTAACTTCCACAGCCATGCGTTGTTTTGTAATTCAGTAAGAGGACGATGCTTTTCATTCAAAAAAATTTCGATCACTGCTCGAAGTTCAAAAAAGCGCTGAAGGACTTTCCCACAACTAAGCCAACGTACGGCAGTATGATAAGGTAAGTCATTTTCTCCAATCTCTTCAATAAATTGTCGGAATTGTCGGTGATTCAGCCCAAAAGATCTGATAAAATTAACATTTCATATGACTGGTTTCAGAACTTCAGACATATCCAAACATTTTCCGCACAAAGACTGTTGATGAATGATACAATGTAAGACTAATGGTTTTGAACCACCGTCATTTTCTACAGCCTTTGACACAAGAGCGACCACTCCTTTATCTTTCCCACTAATGTTTTTGCCTCCATCAGTTGCAATACATTTCAAGTTTTTCCATCGAAGGTTCTTTTGATTAATGGCCATTTCAACTCCTTTAAAAATATCTCTACCAGTAGTTGTGCCATGAATACTATACATATCAAGAAGTTCTTCATGCACTTCATAGCTTTTATCTACTCATCGAATATAAAGCAACACCTGAGCAGTATCTGACACATCCGTTGACTCATCTAAGACCAAAGAAAACCACTCAACATGTCCATTTTTGTCGAACAGTTGAGAGGATATATTTTCAGCGATGTTTTCTACCCTTCGAAAGCCACAGTGTTTCCTGACATACTGACAGTTTTTAATAAATTTACCTTTTCAGGGCACATTTCTTCGGCTACTGCAATTATGCATTCTTTGATCATTTCTCCATCGGTGAATGATTTTCCACGTTTTGCAATTTCAAGAGCCACACGAAAGCTGGCACGAGTTGCAGCCTCTTGTTCAGTTTTGAGTTTTGTAAATGAAGATTGCTGCGATTTCAATCTGCGCTTCATAGCTTCGAATTTTTCTGTCCGCAAACTTCCTGTATATTTTGAGTAATTTTGAAAATATTTTGTTTCATAATGACGTTTAATGTTATATTCCTTGAGAACGGCTATGCTTTCATTGCAAATCAAACATAGCGCCTTGTTACTGGACTCAATTACGAAATACTGAATGTTCCACTGATCTTTGAATTTTCTGCATTCACTATCAATTTTTCGCTTCTTTTCCATACTACTAAATCGCACACAAAAGCAACAATTCAAATCAAAATACTGTTACAAAGATGTCTTAAACTTAAACACGCACAAACACGTTTTAAGGAGGTATGCACTATTTTATTTCACAACAGTGTCATAGGAACTGACTTGTGGTTGCGCCACTAGCCTTCTTATATATTCCAATTACTGCCATCTAGAAGTGAGTGGAAGACACCAGAACTTTCTCGAACCAACGAGATTATTCTATACGTGCTATTAGCGCCATCTGTTAGCGATAGAAGGTACTACCTATTTCCGCTTGTGTCCACCAGATGTCGTGTTACGTTACTCCTCATGGCTCGTACTCTACGACTAATCTAGAAATTACAGATAATGACAGGAAAATTAATAATATGCAGTGTTGCCGTATTGCGGACTTTAGTCCGATTTGCAGCCTTTTTTAAACGTTGCGTACTTTTTCGGACTTTTTTTTCCATCAATGGACTATTTCACTTTTTACCACCGGCAACAATGATAATATGGTTTTGGCCCTCGGAACTTACTGGAGTAATCAGTATGGCCCTAAGGCTGGAAAGTTTGGAGACTCCTGGTCTAAAGGAAAGAGGTGGAAGGCCCCTGCCCCCCTCAAGGTGTTCTCCCTCTAAACTGGGGTGGAACCAAGCTAAATCGTACTGTCACCTGTACGATGCTCAAGGCTACGGCCAACGACAGGCGTACATTTAGAAGTCCAACATGTCTCAGGCTCTGTCAACATTTCCTTTCTTCCTTTCGGCAAGAACACGACAATAGCAACAACATATCATGGTATAGATCTCACATACATTGTCAACAGCATTACACAAGAAACGAATGAGTGAATTTTAATATCATGCTGTTCAGCTATTCGAAGGCTTTTGGCGATGGACTTGGTAATTCTGAACCACTATCAAGTGGCGAGGACGACCCTGATCTTGCACCCCCTCTCCTAACTACCACACCACACCAACGGGAGGACGTTTGAGCTCTCGACAGATTTTATGTGCATCGCTTCATTACACGGCAGATCTTCAGCGGTACTAGATTTGAACTCATCACACGCCAGCCAGGATTCCGCTACCTGGACCACTAGGCTACTGCCGCCACAGAGCATTACACAAAGATAATGCAACTTTTACAAAGATTCAATTCCATATCATATTATTTAACTATATGCCTGTGTATAATACAAATGCACATACACAAATCACTTGTATAATATATACTGCCCTTCAGAAGCTAAGGTACAATCCATTTAATTTGCCTAGTTGGAAAAGGAACGGACAAGAAATTTGGCGGAAATGTGTACTAAACAGTCTTTTATTAAATGTGACAAATAGATTTGTACGAGGGTAACTCTTAAATTTTTGAGATACGCGCAGACAAGAAGTTACAGAAAAATGAATTGTTTAATTAAAAAATGCAATTTATTTTAGTACATCAGATGATTTTTTAGTGACTTACTTCAAGTTGTTTAGCGTAAAATAAATTTTAGACGGAAGAGAAAACGGAGTTGACGCTAGAGCATTATCGTGCTATGATTTTCAATTATTTTAAAGCGGAATTAAATTAAGACGAAGGTGTTTAGCGGCTTCAGTTAGCATTTGGTGATGAATCTCCATGTCGTGTTACTGTATTCAGATGGTTTAAAAATTTTTGCAGAGGTCTCAATTATCTTCAGGATGAAGAACACACAGGAAGGTCGCGGTCGGCAGTAATCATGGATAATGTGTCTGCCATACGAAAAATGTTAACGGATGATAATTGCTGTATCTACTAAATGATACAGAAGAAACTTAACATTGGTTCTGAAGCCATATACAAAACTATTCATTAAGAATTACATTTGAAAAAAGTACTTTGTTGTTGGGTTCCGCATAATCTAACTGAGCACCGAAAAGAGAAGCGTGCCAGAATCAGTAAAGAAACCCTTAAATAGCTAAATTATGGTGACCACCACGCCATTTCTAAAATTGTAATGGGTGATGAAATGTACGTACCATTTTATTATATTCCAACGCGTCAAGAAAACAAAACATGGGTCTTTAAAAAAGATTCCACGCCAGCAATGGTGAAAAGACAACTACCAAAAAAAAGTAAGGTATGTCTTTTTCTTCAGAAGTACGGGATTGGTCAAAGCCATCAAGTTGGTAGGACAGCAAATTGATGTACCATTAAATGTCTCTTCCAGTAATTTTCCAATAAGTTTCTTAAATAAATCAAATTAAACTGATAGCACATCCACTTTATTCTCTATAGCTATGTGTGACTTTTGGTTATTTTTTAATCTAAAAAAGAACTTACAAGGACGTTGTTTTCATTCCAAAAAAGAAATTGATGTGGCTTTAAATGCAGTACATGTCTAATATCAGTTTTGAATTCAACACGTGATTGCAGTTAACCCGTCTTACAGGGTGTTGCCAAATTCGACCAACAAGTTCAGAGGGGAGATAGTAGGCAGCATGGGAATGATTAATCTCCATAGAACATGAGGTCACAAACCACGTTTGGTTGGTGAAAATCATGATAATAGTAGCAGTCAGTAGGATGATGAACCAGACGAGGTGGGTGGCCAAAAGAATGATGGGATTTGGAATACCGTGGTAGAAGAAACCTGCACGTATGCAAATTTTTCACTTCTCCCGGAGTTACTGCTGGAAGTACCATCCATTGCGCATCAGAAAGTGTGGTTCATGTATGATGGTCCACCAGCACATTTTTCTATTGTGCTTCGTAACTACCTCCATGCAACATGGCCTTGCTGGTGGATTGGACACGGCGGACCTATTGCTTGCCACCTAGCTGCCCGGGTCTCACTCCCTTGGATTTCTTCCTCTGGGGACACCTGAAACCGCTTGTGTTTGAGATGTGGTTGGCTACAGGGGAGGATTTCACGGCACGAATCGTCGTTGCATCAGCTGGCATCGCCAGCACACCGGATTTGTTTGAACACGTCCGTCGGTGGTGGCTGTGCTATGACGTACGGGCCTGTAACTTCCAACACCTCCTGTAACAATCCCTTGTCGTTGCATTTCTAACGTCGACCTCTGATGCATTGTGAGTATCACAAACATGAGTTACGTCTAATAAGTGCATTTCTTACCATTTATTTCCCTTTTTTATTCCTTTATATATCACTTCCTTCATAACTGTATTAGCAAATTACTTTAACTAATTCTGGTTTGCGATGTCATGATGTATAATGATTTCGTCGTCTTCGTCCTGCCTTTTTTCCACCCCTCTGAATTCGTTGGGTTAATTCGACAACATCCTGTTTAGTACATATTTTTGGATATTGCTCATAAGATAGATTGATCATAAAGATAAGATAGCGTTGTAATGAAACTCCTTTTTTCATAATAATAATCCAATAAAATCCAAAATAACGCTTCAATGAGGCACTGCCTAAAACATATATTAAATAACCGACAAATATATTAGAGGCAAATAATACAAGTTTATTTTTAGAAACTCCTCACTTAGTTTCTGTGCTCTTGTCGGAAGAAAAGGAAAGCTTCCATTAAACATTAAATGCTTTATCCACAAAAAGTGAATTATTTAATTCATTAGCATGGTTATCAAAGAGAAAAACGGAAAAATCGTCAGAAACTTTCTTCTAAAAAAGGAATTAAAACGTGGAAAATGGATGATAATAGCTTTCTTTCTTCGATGAATTAAAAAAAAATCTCTTTGCGTCGTAGAACATGAAAAAATTCTTTATGTAATGAACGAGCAAAAAAGTTTTTTCTTTCTCTACTCTGTTTTCATGTAATGGAACTCTTTGTTTTAATAATTTCCCTTCAATGCTCAACTTGATAGTTGTTATCCATCAGAAGCTTGAATTTTCTTTTTATTGCATATATTTAGTTAATAGATTTTCCGACTTTTTAAAAATTATTTGTAAGCTTTTTTGACACTAAATATTTATGATGTACATTAAATACATAAATAGTTCGATCAGAATATTTACAAAGCTGTAATGTTACTTTCATGCATTGCTATAATATATGGAGCTATCTATATAGTTAAAAGTAACTAGATTTATAAAGAGGAAAAAGTATTTTTTAAAAAAGGATATACTTTGAGTTGTTTCTGATATTAAGATCAATAAACAGAAAGAAAACCGTATGTAATGAAGTCAATGTGCTAAAATTACTAAAGATTTCATTTCAAAATAAAATGAAATAAAACAAATTTAAATTAAAACTTTATGATGAAAATCTAGGACTATTTTAAGACAAACGTTTTTATTTTAAAACTACAAAGAAATTGTATATTGAAGTAGTAATAGCGTGGTTATTATATGCTATATCGATATAGCATTATTGGACTGGGTTATAACTATCATAAAACTTCAAATTCCTTTCATATTTTCGAGTGCATTTATGATGAAATATTATTCCAATATATTACAATTTATTGCCACTACTATATGTTGTGTCTTTCACAAATATTAAGCATTCTTTTACAATTGAAATACATCGTAGAAAATTAAATATGGATTTCTTTTCTTGTTCTCTATGGAAAGTTTCTGAAAGCAATTACTCATAAGCTTAGACGGGTTTTACAATTATATATGATATATTTGGTACTTCCACCTAAATCCCATGCCCTGGCAACACATTTTTGCTTAGTGTAAAAAGTTTTTAACAAGCGTCCTTTTAGCATTTTATCAAATAATTTGTCTTAATTAGTAAAATCTTTGGCGATTAATATTTGGCATGCAGTTTGGTGATAAATCGATGGAATGAGGTTAATGCGTGAATATCAATTATTTCACGCATTAGCCTCACAATTCTTTGAGGTTAATGCGTTTGCATGCGTCTCTTTCACAATTTTATTTCCGATAAAATTGTGAAAGAAACGCATGTGCAAACGAATATGTTTGTTTTGTAATATGTTTTCAATATACATTTCTTATAAATTTTATTTTGAATTTGTTTTACTTTTTTAATTATTTTAAAAATGTTTTATTAGCTTATACATACAGTGATCCACAAAAGTGTTCGTACACTTCGAAATTTCTATAAAATGTAATGTTTTGATTGATAAAAATTAATACATCGGAATTCTAATTTTTTTATAGTATCTGCAGCTTGTTCTCATTTAAATAATGTAATTGACTTTTAGAAGATAATGTGACTATTATTTCGAAAAATTAATAAAAAACAACTAAAAATTATGCCTCAAAAGTCTTCGTACACTTAAAAAACTCTATCGTTAGCTTAAATATCATATTTCTTTCTTAATTTAATATTTAGTAGAATATATTTTAGCATCCACAATAACGTTCTAACGTCTTGGTATAGGTTTCCTCAGTTGTTTTTTTGTAATTTCTTCTGTGATTATTTTTTTTAACTTTACATTTTGTTCTTATATGTCATGCTTTCTCTTTTTAAATCAAATTCCCACCAAGTATGTTCTACTGGGCTTAAATCAAGTAATTTAGAGGTGCTTTCAGAATTTGGGGACAGTTATAGAGTCACCAGAAGCGTACATTGAGAGCAGTGTGCTTGAGGCCCTAATCTTGTTAAAAAATGTCTTCAATGCCCAAATTTTGGGCGGATAACTTTAAACTGTTTTTTAAAATATTTAAATAAAGTTCATGATTCTATATACCATGAAAAAATATCAAATTACCTAATCCTGAAGCCGAATTACACCCTCTCACAAGAACACTTCCACCTCTATACTTCACTGTTTTAATTAAAATTCTTGGGATTAAGTTTCCGAAAAGTGAACATTGACTCTTCAAATTAGTTGGAATGATAGAAAATTCAATATTTTTGGATCAGACGGCAGTAGAATAGTTTTTAGATGAAAAAATGAGGAATCCCCCAAGAATTAAAAAATATGTCATACCTGCCAGTAAGGATGACCCTTCAGTCAACATTCTGCAAAATGAATTTTTTCCCATTAATTTACATAAACGCAATCCCAAAGAGTACAAGTACTCGCAAGAAGTGAAAACGTATGTTTCATTTTTACAGTCATAAAAGTATATTATTCGGTACTAATTCTAACAACGAGATTACTATAAATTAAAGTACAAACAATTCGAGGTGTCAAATTATCACGTGCACCAAATTTGAAAAAAATTATACAGCTCAAATAATCGTTTCAATAGATATTATTTAACTGCGACCAGCTGCTGACAAATAATTGTTTGAAAATATATACGCAATGGGCTAAATTCAATTCTTCTGCATTGAATTCAAAACAAACTATTACACCTTAAATTATTTTGCTAACGAAATTTAAATAAAATTTAAAATATGATAGTTTGGTTGAGATATTGTAATATTAAGATTCTTTACAAAAAGGTTTTCAAAAATAAAATAAGTTTTTTTTATACATATAATTTTAAATCATTTGCATTTTGTCCATTTATATGCGTTATTATTGTTGAAAAATATGGACTTCATTTAATAAAGTTTCTGTAAAAAGCAAAAGTTGGCAACAGTCAAGCACATGATTGATTGATTGGAAACTCGTGATTGCATTTATCATGTGACTATGTCGTCACAGGATTATAGCCCACTTTAACTGTCAGACTCTTAGATCTTGAAACCAGTCATGAGTTTAACATTAGACATAAATGAATCAAAATTTTGAAAAACCGTATTATCCATACGTTTTGAAAAGGAACTTTGTGAAATGACTTGTATTTGAAATTTTTTTTAAGTATGAAAATGTGTTTTCGATGTCTTTGGATAGAATTCGTTATGTTATGCTTTAAAAATTGCTGTAAAGATTTGTTCTTTTTTTTAAGAATAAAATACGTAGGAAAATTCTTGATAACTTGAAATAAAACTAATATAAAATACTTATACTTTATATTTAAAAAAAACTATTTATCTTAATTTATTCGTTAATATGAATTTTTAAAAAAAGTTAAAACCAGTTTTGAGACAGTCATTTCTTTTCTCATGGTCCCTAAAGTTTTTTTTAACGTAGCTTTTTTAGTTGGACATGCACAAGGAAGTCTGATATTCGCAAGAATTGCATTTACGAGAAATTTTTAGAATTTTATCGAAATATACAGTAAAGATAAAATAATTTTCCTCTATGCAAATACCAAAAAAAATCTTAAATTTTCCATTTTACTAAAGTATTCAAATACCTTTCCGAATATATCTTTAAAACGAATTTTGCTGAAAATATCGATTTTTCAATTTTAGGATAATATTTAAACCTGATTCTTTCTCTTTCCAAATCTGTCTGAGAATTTTCTTTCTTTCTTATATAGAGAAGGAGATGTAGCTTTTTGAATATTATTACGTTTTTGTATTTTAAAACCGGAACTAGCGTTCTTTAACCAGAAGTAAACGGAATTTTTTATTTCGATTAGATTTGTTTAAATTGAGCATAAAATTTTTTTTTGATCATGAGCATATTATAGATTACTTTTCAATAAATATTCAAGATTTTGGAATTTAATTTTATTTTTGACATTTTTCAAAAACTGGTTTTTTTTTGCTTACATAAAATATAAAAAAAAAAAAAAAAAACATTTCAAGTCAAAATTCACAAAATGTTTGATTTTCACTTTCATGAGGTTGATAAAAGGAATAATATATAGTGATAACTGTCAATGTATCCCTTTTCTATTATTGCCGATAAAGTTATAAACAGTACCTGTTTAATAGTGCCTGCTCTCCATGAGTCTTAACATGCATAGGTTTTGAAGTACACACGTGGATCATTGACAAAAAATTGAATAATAAAAATAAAATTCATAAAGTAAAAAAAAGCTTAATTTATTTGAGTGGAATGTTTTGCAAACGGATTGTTCATTTTTCAAAAAAAAAATCATTTGAAATAGATATTTTTTAGTGTTATTTACTTCATTAGGATGTGCAATGCACAAAAATCATATTTAAAAAAAATCTAAAAATACCTTAAAGCTGTCTTTCCCAAATGTCAAACAGGGCATAAATTCAAAATACGGATGAAAGGCACGAAGCGAAATAATATTCTTGCACATTTATATATTTATCTTTATAACCAATATATATCCATTTTTCATGCTGTTCCCTTAAAATGTCGAAATTTCATACCCATTTTACTTTTACAATTAATAAACAAAACTATTTAACATTATATTTCAATAAATTAAATAAGAATCACGTATATTTTGTACTTGAAAAAAATATATTGATTCAATTAAAAAAAGTAGTTGTACAAAAATATTTAGCTTTCTGCCTACCTGGGAATTCAAAATGTATTAACTTTCAAGAGACTATGTTTGATAAAAATGTATGGTGCTAGGAGAGTCAAGATTTGAAATTTTTTGTCGCAATATGTTATATTATTTGGAATAGTCCCTTTAAAATACATATACAGTAGATATCTTCGACAAAATTGTTTAAAAAAATTTTTACGACGTATATTAACAAGTGGCAACACTCAGGAATTTATTTCGTTTTATATCGTCTGAAAGTAAATTTGCTTTTAATTAGAAAGTAATTTTCACTTTTTTTAATTTTCAAGGTGTCAAAAATAATTGAGTGAAAAGTAACTTTGTTGCCGCAATGGAATTTATTGTCAGAAAAAACCTTCGAAAAAAAAATAAAAGGCTTTAAAAAAGACTGCTTATCAAGAACAACAGTATTTGACTGACACTCTCAAAAGTCAAAGTAATATCGTCTATTTTCTCTAATTGCCGTGGTGTTGTGCATTATGGATTTCTACCTATTATTTAGTCGGTCAATAAAGACTAAAAAGTGATACCAGTTTCTGGAAAATATACTAGGTCTGCATTGGGTAAAAATACCAATCTGTAAGCCCATTGGAAAAAAATGTGAATTTATTGTTAAGTGAATTTTTAAATGCTATTTAAGAAATTACTGAAGATGTATCAATTCCTACAAAAATTAATGAAACATATTTCAACTTTATGGATACTTTTCTGAGACGATTGGCTAACAAAACTTTCATTTAGAAAACCTTTTCAGGTTATTTTCTGTACTATAGTTCTTTACGAACAGCATTCATATTTTGTAAGAATAGCTAATGTTTGTAATCAGGAGTTTCACAAGTTCATTTTTTCTTTAAATATTCATTGAAACATCTGTGATCAAAGAACTTTCTAACCTACAAATATGGGATAAGACAGATCACGCATCCATCATGAGAAATAGCATTTTAGGGTTTTGGAAATTCTATCGAATTGAAATAGGAATATTCCTGTTGGATAAAATTTCTTGTCATCCTATAATGATGTATTATAGAAATGGCGTGTTTTCATGTTTGGTTTTCTAGAACGGCAATTTAAAACAAATCCCTTTCTACAGTCTTATAGGAAAGGCACTTTATCATTGGTTCGAACTGGAATATGAAGACTTATGTGGAATAATTTTTATATTTGTAATTTTTTTTATGTAAATTATATATTTTTATAGTTATTAGCAAGTCGCTGAGTTGTTTTGTTTATTTCAAATTCTGGCTTATTTTTGCCTTATTTTTTGATATGAGAAGCAAAGAAATCATTATTTAAATGATAGAAAAAAATATACCTTTAGTCTTACTCAGATTTGTGACAGTGTGATATCCAATTAATTGTGAAATTACATGCATTATTCTAAAGATTGAAAAGTTTTTGTATTCTAAAGCATTAAATGAAAGAAACGGTATTTTTCATTTCATATTGAAATATGTTTTTACTTTGCATGAAGTAGCTTGTGACAAAGTATAATTAATGGTCTGTACCTTTACATAGTTTTTCCTAAGATAAACAATGAAGTGGCTATAATCTATAATGATGTAAAAAGTACAATATGCCCTTACCTACTGAGTTTCATGATAAAACTGAAATTAACAAAATAAAACCAGTGAATAATAATGAATTCAAACGCAACTACCTGTGTGTTGCATTTCTTTTGGACAATTTTGACCCAGAAAATTAGTTTAAAAGTATCTAAAATAGCTTGTCGTATAATTTGCTTTTAACAGATCATGTTTACAATTCAACAATAGAAGAAAAGTAGGTCAAAGACAAAGTAAACATGAAAATAATAATATAAGAAAATGTCATATAATTCAATATCCTAAAGCATCCCATTTCTTGAATAGTTGAGACTTTTAAATCCTCTACTATCAAATTCATGTCACCTAGATTGTGTTTATATGTCTCGACACGGACAAAAAAAAGTAGAAAAGACATTTGGGTTGTTTCAAGGAAAACTTTTCGAACTAATCTTAACTTAATTTTCTCACACTTTTCCGATCGAAAGCAATTTTAAAGAAAAGACAAAGTGTCATTTATTTCAATTTTCAAACTAGGCAGTACATTTATTGACTAAATGGAGAAAATATGTTAAAAATGGACGGAATATTTGCAAGCGTAACTACACATTAATTTCGTAGAACATATTGAAAAAGATGCTAAAATAACATTTTTATTATAATGATGCTCTAAATGCAATTTCTATTATAATGCAATAAATATAAAGTATCGCACTAAATACATTTTTCTTATGTGTCTATAGAAATGTCTAAGCTTTTACACCATTTTGAGTAATAGAATATAATTTATAAGAAAGGAATGTTGGATTTTTAAGCTACATTTTTTCTAGGATTTTAATATTTTTTTACATAGAATATTTTTTAAATCTTATTATTTGGATTCATTTAATACTGCTTATTTCAGAATTTATTTTGTTAAATATACTTCCTTTTCAACTTGGTTTGAAAACTGTTTAATGCTTTTCATTTTAAAGATAAACTAATACAAAAGAAAGTTCATAGTAAGCATGGATAAAAATTTCGTATAAATAAACAATGGATGTAAAAATAGCATAGAGATGATAATATTTAAATTAACATATTGAAAATGTGTATCAGTGTAAACGTCTAAAAACGAAACTGAATAACTGATAAATATTTCGGTTTTTTTAATGTACAACATTTTCAAGTACTTTAGAGACTTTTTTTTAAACTTAAATTCGATACATTAAGAAATTATTTGCATTGCTTAAATTGTTCTGTTATTTTAAATTTCCACTAAGAAACTAATATTTGCAAAAATTAAAATTTGTAAGTTTTGAATTCATATTAGGAAATAAATATTTATTTTTTTTAAAAAAATTTTTCATTCCATTTTATTTTTTATTTTTGAAACACTAATAGAAAATGAAAGAATTTACATATTCCTTTTATAGAATATGAAGTTATGCTAGATGAAACTGCGTAATATTAAACAGAAATATTAAAACACAATTGAATGAGGTGCATTAATATTGTACATAAAACACTTTAAGGTAAGGTCTAGAAAAAAAAAGTTAGGCCAAGGTGAAAATTTAAAGGCATGTTATAATTTGTATATTGAGATATTACATAGTGATTTGCATTTTAGCTCGCTTTAAAATCAATGCATAAATTGTTTCGATAAATATTTGTACAACCCATAGCGTATTAAGGAAATGAAATCCGAAGAAGAAAATATAATCTCGATAAAACTATACGCACTTAACAAGAGTTAAGAAAACGAAAGTATAACACAAAATGTTGATATTCTTTTGATCCAATTGGTAGAAATAGGGTTAGATATATGGATAAATATTTACTTTATCACTGAATATGTTTCCCTAAACAGAACTTAAGTAAGAGATTTTTGAAAAAGTGTGGGATGTATTCTAACTTTTAAAACAAAAAAGGCCAGTTTACTTTAAAATGTGTTAAAATTCTGTAGCTTGGGATGAGGGAAAGAGGCGTCAATACGAACCGTCTTTGATTGGATTGATCTCCAAAGTAGAAGAAATGGCGTTTTGTTGTGGAGTGCAGGATGGATAACTTTCTAAGACCCGGTATTAATGCTTCAGAATGAAAGAAAATCAGAATTCTCTGAGCAATGCTTCCGAATTAAGAGAATTTTTTCTTTTGTTTCAATGTATTTACATAAGTAATGGATCCATATTAATGAAATTATACATATGTATGTATATCTTTATTTTAATGGCCAAAAGAGAAACGTCCCGTTTGCCTTACACAAAAAATCGAAACATGATAAATAAATTATGAGATTTTTGACAATTAAAAAACTAAAGCTCCGAAAAATTTCTGTAGAATGTCTTGTGGAAGAAAATCTGAAAACAGCATAAAAACTCGTAGGATGCCAAAAACTAGTGTGCATTGACCATAACCGAAAATTTTGTACAACAACGTTATAATGCTGTACTTGATTTTTGCAGAGCAAACGTGAATTTGAAAAGTTGAGCTTTGGATCAGTTTCTTTTAACTTATATCGTTACTTATTCCAAAACAATTAATTAGATTCAAAAGAATTAAGTATTAAAAACATATTTATTTCTAAGTAGAGAATGTTATATTTTATTTTTTCGTTGTGGTTATTGTAGAGTCATGGGGCTCGAAGCTTTGTGCTACGAAGGAACGTTCGCTTATTTTTATACATTAAATCTGTGCAAGTTCAAATTGCTCATGTTGGTGTAGTGAGAAAATCTGGAGAGTGAGGTGCTAGCTCGTGCGTCGTTCTCGTCACTTGGACCAGGTTCAGAATCACGAGATCCATCCTCAATAGCCGTCGCGTCGCCTTAGAGAATTAGTCTTCAAACTGTGTTCCACGCAACTGTGGGACTCCACGAGGAACCCAGGGGTCCCACGAGTCAAAATAAAAATTCGAAAATAATAAATGAGTATGCAAAATAGATTCGCATTCTCTACGGCAGAAGTCGCCAAAGGGGTGGTGCACGACAAAATTTTGCTGGTAGCCAGAAAATTTTTAATATACTTGCTTTATTACGTTGAGTTATGTTTTAAGATACGTTGAAACATAATTCAATTCATAACAATACATGAAAAGTTATATATATATATAAAAGCGCTACTTCATAGTATAACGCCACGGTAAATAACTGCTGTAGCTGCATTGTTATATGTGGAGGATAATAGATCCGAATTCAAGGTAATAATTTAAGTATGAATCTCGACTCATAGACTTATCGTCCGACGAAACTCTCAAATTTAAATTTCAATCAACCTTTTATCAAGATCTCAGTTTTGGTTTTCCATAAAAAGAGTGAATACCTTTTTAGTGAACAGGCCAAGAAAATTCTGATTCAATTCTCCACAACTTATTTATGTGAAAATGCCTTTTCAATCTGTCACAGCCTTCAAAACACGGTACCGATCTCAGCTTCAAACAAATGCAGTTCTCCGTCTTGCAGTAACAACATTGGATCCAACTATCCATAATCTTATTTCAAGTAAGCAGGAACATTCATCACACTAAGAATGTATAATGCTAAAAGTTTGATATACTTAAACCATTTTTAATTGTTTTGTTTTTTACAGTTTTTGTTTATTTTATTATAGTTTTAAAGCTTTCATTGTGTTTGGCTACAGTTAATAGTTTCATTTTATTAACTAGTTACATTTTATGCGTTCTTAGATCACAATTTTTTAATGAATATATTTAACACTTAAAAAATCCTATTAGTGGTTCGTGGATTTAAATTATGGATTTACTTTTCCGTAAGGTCAAACAGTTTAACGATCGCTGCTCTAAGGAGTTGAGATACCTGGGACATATAAATTATATTTATTGATGAGTAAATTAATTACATTAATTTCATATTTTTTTAGTAACAGTTGAAACACTTGTTGAAAAAGTTGATTTGAAAGAACATAATCATATAATAAAAACAAACGGAACGTAATCCACATCCTCTTAGTATTCTGTAATTTTTAAATTAAGAATATTCATTATTGCATTTACTACTTCTGAGCCTTTTTTATTTACACAGAATGGGATATTTAAAGGACCAAAAGTTTTTATAAACTTACTAGCTGACCCGGTCACGCGTTGCTGTGGCTTTGTTTTAATACGTTGATTTAATATTATTCTAAGCTATTCAATGCAGTTAAATTAAGGTTCGCTTACAATTTCGGAGAGTTCAAATTAAGCATACAACAACATTATTTTAATTTTGCATTTTATTCGTCCCCCCTATTTGAGTATATCTATCCCCTATTGAGTATCATTGTACTTTAGTACAATGCATGAATTACTGAAGAAGTGGTTAAATAACAAAATATGAAGAAATAATTTTATAAATGTGGTGAATAACGTTGATTTTTTTGCAATTTTCAATATTATTTTTATCATTTTAAATATTAAATATTTTGACCATTTATAATTTATTTATAACAATAAATAATTTTAATATAACTAATCGCTAAACAGTGCACAATATTTTCGGCAACCCTTCTTTTGCTACGTGAGTATACAGCATATAGTTGCCCATTCCAGAATTATGGACTTTCAAAATCCAAGCATCAAATAAACGTAGTTTGTCTTTGATATTCATTTCTGGTCATCGCGCAAACCAAACGAATCGAAAGTTAAAGTCTTTTGAATGGTATTAGAGATTCTGACGGTATCAGTGGAATTCGTGGCAACATAAGCGATTTCTCCTTTAAACTTTTCAGTCAAAATGTTTGCCTCAAGAAGTTTCTTGGTAATTCTTTTGGTCTTTAAACGTGTACCATTGTATAGTCTAGGTGGATTTAAGTTACGCAGCAGAATAAGCAGTGCGTGGTGGCATTTCTGATCTATCAAAACTCAGTAGGAAAATTTATAGTTTTGTTTTCAACAACAATAGTGTCGATTGATTTAAATACATTAGACCACCTGGAAAGAACTCTGTATCTGGAAGTTTATTTCGTCATAATATCAACATTTTTTTTCTGTTTAAGTAACATGATTATAGAGCAAATACTTATCTAGATAATTATACACAGTATATTCGGGGAGACACTCTCAATCAGTTCCTTTTGTCTGAACAACAGAGCAGAAATTATGCCGTGGCTATTTCATACATTATGCATTGGAATGCAGTTTTACTTCCCCTTTTCCAATATCCAGTATTTGGTTAGAAAATAATTTCTCCGATTAATAATATTGCAAGTGTACTTGCGTGTTTATGGTCAATCGAAGTGCTTCCACATTTCCCTACAAACGATTGTTTTGAACATGTGTTAATTTCGTGAGAAAAAGTAGAGCGAGAAACGACTGGTAATGTCTGTTGGAAATCACCAGACAGCAGTATGACAGCTACACCGAATACTTTCTCGTTGCCTTTTAAATAAGTTCTAAGTAATGCTTTGAGTGAATGCTTATTGGCCATGGTACACTTATCTCTGATTAAGATTAAACTTCTTTGCAATACTGTAGCCAGTCCGCTTTTTCTTCTCAATGGTACACATTGCATCTGGTATCTTATGAATTTCTAATGGGCAGCTTAAATGCGGAATGTGCAATGTGCAGTTTGTCCATCATCTAACAAAACGACAACAATGCATGAAGATGCAATAGACAATGCCATTTCTTACTGCAATCGTATTTTCGCCAGGCTACGTTTAAAAGTTTAGTTGCTTTTAGGAATGAAAATCCAGAGTCTGGATTCGAACGCAAAGCCATTCGACCTCATTCCGGCAATATCGAGAAAAGTTACAGGAGTTTTTGAAATCCGAATCCAGATTCTCGTTCCCCATCCGAAACTCACCTGGTGTCCCATTTCAAAGCACCTATTTCTTCAGTCCCTGAAGGGAAGCGTTATGGTCGTCGGGCATTATCCGGCAAAGTTACGGGAGTTTCTGAAATCCGATTGCAGATTCTTGTTCCTCGCCCAGAAAAACCCCAGGAAAGCACTTCTAACACCTTAAGAGTTTTAATATAAGCCTGTGCCACGGTTTACGTAAAATACTTTCATCTGGCATCATTTGACGTAGTTATAAGATTATCTTGAACTGGATCGAGAATATTCGGGTCGGAAGTCCGGAAATATGTCCGTGACCCTCGTTTTGCGTCCCTACGTCGGTAAGTTAAGCCGGTGCTACTGTTTACGAATATTACGTTGGTCCGGCATTATCCGGCAAGGAACTACTAAAATTCGATTTCAGATTTTCATTCCACACCCCGAAAGGCACACGAGACTGACTTTTGATGCTCCAGCACCTGCAAGTTCTGTCACTAGAAGGAATGAAAATTCGCACGTGGGATTCGAATGTAAAGCCTTTCCACTTAATTTCGACAATATCCATCAAAGTTATTGGAGTTTCTGAAATCTGATTTCAAATCCTCGTTTCCGATATCTAGATCCAAGCGCAGATTACTTTAAGTGCCTCGGACCCTGCAAGTTCAGTCCCTAAAAGGGAGCATTAGCGTCGTCCTGAATTATCTGGCAAATTTACAGAGTAATTCCTCAGATTGGATATCAGATTTGGATTATCCGTTTTGAAATACTCCAGGGAAAAGGTTTTCATGCTCCAAGGCTTTTAAGGTAAGCCTCTGTCTTGACCCCAGTGTCTAAAATACGGTCGATCGGCATTATCCACCAAAGTTACGGATATTTTTGAACCGATTCAAAGGTCGGATTCCACGTCTCGAAATACGCCAGGCACTTTTTTTTCGTGTACTTTAGTCAACAAAATCCACAGGCACACGAACACTGCGATATTTTGCGAATTTTCCCGATCTGCGGATTCTTCACATTTCCGGCAATAAAAAAAATATGACGTCATTAATTGAAATAAAAACTATCCTATATTTTAAGTTGGACGAAATGACACTCAATATGAATAATTATATTGTGATCGGTTGAGTAGTTTCGGAGTCCGTCGCGGACAAACACCGTGACACGGGATTTTTATATATAAAGATATATTAAAAAGATAATTATACATTGAAAAGAAAAAAGTATTTTAACCAAACTTTCTGTGAAGGTTCTCTTTTCATAACTGAGGGAGAAGGTATTAGCACCTTAGAAAAGGAAATTTAAAAAAAACTTAAATGAAAGATTGTACATTATGTTTAGGTAAATATTTGGTAATTCAATGTTTAAACATTATTCCTTCAGCTGGTTTATTAGATTTGCTTAGTTTAATTATAATTCTTCAAAAACTATTTTTATAAACTAATTTCCTTAACGCAGTCTTCGAGCTTCAATACAAATATCTTTAGTTTCGTGTGTTGTTACTCATACATTCTATTCAAAACAGACTAGGAACATTTTTCTTACCAATTCTAATTTACGAAATTCTATTTTTAGAATGTCTACTAAGGTGTCATAAGTAGTAAATGAAGAATGAATGAGATAGAAGTATATTTTTCTCTTCTCTTGATACTGAAATTCAAGTTATTCTCTAAGTGTGAAACTATTCTTTTCGCTAACAAAAGTAAAAAAGAAACAATTCCAAGCAAAAAATTACAACGCAATCACGAACAAAGCAGAAAGAGAAGTAACATGAAAAATATTTTCAAAGGGGTGTAAGTCATTTTTAAACTTGCGTGGAATGGTAAGGAACTTGGAATAAAGTACAAAACACATCGGAGAGTATTTTAAGAAGAAAGCTTGGCGAAGTATCAAGTGATTTAAGACAGAGTGAGAAGTTTTAGATAATTAATTATGCATGTTGTGTATGTTGTTACGAACCTCCACAAGGTTAAAATTATACTTTTTAAAAACTTTTTGTCGACTATTTAATCTGAAAAATTTCCTTCGGCTCTTTTCAGACGTTGCTTTGTTTTAAAATGTACTGTACCTTGTCCCATGAAAATAATCCATTTAGGAGTGGAGGCGTAGTTTTGGCAGACTGAACTTTATCCTTGTAAACAAGTTTAATATCTTAAAAAATTCTTTACGCTTCCCTTTGCGTGTCTTATTTTCATTCCATTTTTAATTTGATAATGTGCAGTTACATTAGTTTACTGTTTTCTAAATATCACATGGTATTTATTTTAAGTTCATTTCTCTTTTTGTACTGCAATTTATTATAAGGGAAGCTAAAATCTTCGTAAGATACCTTGAAAAGTAAATCAATTTAATTAAGTTTATAAGACTCAACTGAAATGATTAGAAAAGAGGAGAATATGTTAAGCGTCAACACACTCCCAGTTGTCACACGTGGATATTACGTAAATTTATTCAACACGGAAAGTTGTCTTTAAGTAGCCACAGTTAAGTACAGAAGTACTTGCAATTTACTTTCTGAAATGAAAAGAACAGCAGGATCTGTAATGAAAAGTACATTTTTTTTCACAATGTGAAATTCTGAAACTCAGCAAGTGTTTAAATAAGTAATGATTCTTTTACTGTAAGTTCTGTTTGGAAGGACGGAAAAATGGTGGAAAGAACTGATTCTGGTGTTCCCCTTTTCCATCCTTTCCTTCTGTCTTGAAAAAGAGAATATGCAATCATCCCATATTTTTATTCTAATATAAGCTTTATAAATCTGTTCAAGCTATTTGACATTAATTTACAGATAGTTTAAAATTCATATTTCAATTATCCCTTTTTCGAAACCATAGCAATAAAATGTAACATATTTCCAAAAATTGTACTTTAAAAGGAAAATTGATAAAACTGCGTCAATGTATTAACCAAAGTAAAGGAAGCACGGGTGGCCATGCAAGCCTAATTGTCAAAGTAACGAACTCGTGGCCGGCGTGTTATGAGTTAGAGCCTAAAACCACTGAAGACCCACCGTGTTGAGAGACTGATGCATGGTTAAATCTATCGGGGCTCAAGCGTCTTCCTGTTGGTGTGGTGTGGAAGCCAGAAGAGGAGAGTAGTTTTGCATATATACATACCCAAAATCTGTCAAGAGCTCAAACGTCCTCCCGTTGGTGTGGTGTGGTGGTTAGGAAAGGGGGTGCCAGCTCAGGTGTCGTACTCGTCACCTGACCGTGGTTCAAAATGACGCTGTCCGTCGCCAGAAACCCTCGTGAAGATGAATAAGGCGACGTTAATATTCACTCACTCATGCTGAAGCAGCAGGAAGGATCTTGGCGACGGCCCTTGTAGTTTTGAACTACAGTCAAATGACAAAGATAACAAGTGATTTGCGATACAACTCTCCAACTTTCCACATCAGAACAACGGGATGACTTTGAGTCACGACAGATTTAACGGGCGGTCTAATCTTTGTAGCTATTTAGCAAATGTATTATGAAAAACGGTGTGATTCTGGTATAACTAGAGATTAGCTCGCTGTGTGTGCAGGGCAGATCTCAAAAAAGATTTTAGAATTGTTCCTGATGAGAGTGGATGAAGCCAGATTACTGATGTGAAGGCTGTGTAAGACGCATTATGATGCACGTTATCTAGAGCCTTGATAAGTAACTGTAAGTGTGAGAACGTACAAGCCAATTTGGAAACCAGGCTAAGAGAAAGTATGGTAGTCTCTTAAAGAGTCTGTTGTATTGTCTTGGAGCATGTGGGTTGCTCCTTTTCGTGTTTCTTTAAGGGTGTCACGCCTTCAAAAGAGATACATGACGCAGAATCATTTCTGTTTGGATGTAGCCGGGATTAATATCCGGCCCTTGGTCCTTGTCACCCCTCATGCGGTGGATTTTTAGAAGCCGGAGATTGGCGTGGGAACTGTGTCGATCACTTCTTCGTCGGTCGGATAAAGGGAGGTGAAAGGTTGACTGCCTTAGAATTTAAGCGTCAGTATTGATCTTTCTTGGGCATTTTCCCACGTTAAACTGCTTGACCATTGAGAAGCCATTAGTCATTAGGAAGTTGCTTCTTTGGTCTTGGCCATCATACACAACTCTGGCCATGGCCATGACCGTTCGGTTATTGCGCCCATTTAATCGTTTGGAAGCTAAGACACAATAATTTACAAACTGAACAGTAGAACATTTTATTTTCGAGAAAAATTTTTAAGGTGAGTGAGGGGGTACTTCTTATTAATATATTTAGATATTAATAAGAAGATATGTGATAAATAAAAAATATTGTGATTTAGATATTTTTTCTGAATTTTTTACATAATGTTGTTTTCTTGGAAATACAAGCAAGAATAACAACGTTGTAGGGTTATTTACTTAAATCTTCTTATTTTTATTCTTTATAAAACTCAATACAATGCTTACTCAGTTACAAAGGAATGTTCGTTGATTTTATGGAAAGGGAATGGAGCATTTTCTAATCTTGACTATAGTTAATGTTATTCAGAAATCCAATGTTATAAAGAATATAAGATAAAAAAAAATAAGGAATTATAAAGAATAAAAGAGTCCCTTCCATTGTAAAAATCTTTTTGCCTTGAATCATGCAAAATAGAAGCTAAATGAAAAATATAGGAACCATTTCATTATTTCAAACCAAATACAGGCAGAGTCACATGTGCTTAAATATTCTGAATAATATTCCGCAATTCTACAATTTTGTTTTAATATTAATTAAAGTGAATATTATATCGATCCACTGAAATACTCAATGTTTTGACTTTTGTTAAATCCAATAAGAACTTTACTAAAAATATTTTAATGTTATAATAATTTTTTTAAAAAGTTTATTTCATTTATGATGGAAAAAAAAACAAGCACGAAATAACAAATATATATATATATATATTTGGATATTGCTGAAGGTATAGATACGAGAATACGACAGAGGAATAACACATTATTTTTTAAATAAGTAGAAATCAAAATCTAATAATAATCCTTCAATGAGGCAATGTTCTACGAAAATATTTATTGGCACTTTTCCGTTTGGCGGGTACAAATCTCGGCAAGCAGGCTTTATTTTTGGCGACAATATACACATACAGAATATTAAAAAATGCTAGTTTTCATTGGTTTTTCATTTATTCTTGATGTATTATGAATAAGTAATATCAAAACATTTAAGTCAATTCCTACTTTGAATGGACGAATAGAAAGTATCTTATTAAAGATTGAAAATTTGAACAAGATATACGTTTATAGGAAGAGAGTAAATCAATAGTAGGAATTGAAAAAGAGCATGATTTGGGTCTGCATTTTGTAACAATTCACACCTGGCTTAGCAAGTTTGGCTAAAGAACCGGTCTTCGACGCCAACTTTTTCCATTGTTTTAACAGTTACTTTGTTGCGACAATCTAGATAAATTTAAGTTGGTATCGAAAACTAGTAATTAATTTAATTAAATTAACTGGTAATTAATGAATTAATATTTGAAAAACTGTATAAACATCGAGTGTCATCCACTACAAGCTTAAAAAATTTATTTGAACTAGATTGGATGAATAGAAAGAATTTTATTAACGATTGAAAATTTGAACAAGATAAATATATATATCTATACAAATAAATAAAATTGAAGTGTCTGTTTGTAATTTCAAATTAACAGCTTTTAACTAAATGCATTTAAAAGTATATACGGTACTTATACCAAAAATTCAATTTTTAAAATATTTGTCTGTCTGTTTCTTCCGGCTATTCTCTGAAACGGCTCGATCGATTTTAAAATTTTTTTCACCAATGGAGAGCTAGATTAACAGCAAGAAAAAAGGTATATTCTTACCCCATATTCTTACGGGAACCGGAACTACACGGATAAAACCGTGGGGCGTTGCCTACTCCCAGCCAAGTAGGTGCAAGCTACTATGCCTTTTGTTGTCAATACCGGAAATTTTAATAAAAAGTTTCTCACATTTGTAACAAATAACTGAAAAATAGTGTAATTTAACATCTAGCAAAAAGCAATTTTTAAATGTTTTTTTTTTATTAAAAACGTTTATTAAATGTCAAGCTCAAACTTTGAGAAATATCCCCAAGTTGGGCTCTATTCCGACAATCCCAGAAATTTGAATACAAATTTTCTCCCACTTTTTAAATAGAAAAACAACAAAGTTTTAGCAAACTGCGTAATATTGAAAGCTCTATTGTTATATTAAATGACAGTTTCAGAAAAAGTTTTGATTCATCGAATATTTAATACGAGTTTTTTTAATCTAATTCCAATATAAGGGCATATTATGCTCAAAATGTTTCACTTATAATGAACCTAGATATTTTCTATTGAGGTATTACTATGAAGATATTATTATGGAGGAAGCCCTACAATGTAAATGGTCGAATAAAATTAGGGAACTTTAAGCAATACTTACTCTATCATCTCGCAGTCTTTCTAATCCTCAAACCCTTTGTGATAAGTACAAAGAGTACACACGGTGGAAGATATTTTGCGACGACTGCAGCAAGTACAAGCAAATATGCCTTTCAATGAACACATCTACTACCTAACGCTAATAATAATAATTGAAAATAAGGTTTTCACAATGGTTGGGAAGAAACTATAAGATTTTGGAATGATTAGTCTGCAATAAGTCGACGGAAATAACTTCGATAATGAAATTGTTTGAGAATTAAACTACGGCAATGCTTCTCAAATTTTCAGTATTGGTGACCCAATTTTCAATCATAATTTTTATCGCTCCCTCTATACAATAATAATGTATTGCATGTAATAAAAATGCACTATGCTAAGTGATATTCAACCTCTGGCCCACGGGCCACGAATGGCCCGCTGAAGGTGTTTTTGTGGCCCCTCATTTGAGTTTGAGGCAATTTTGAAAAAAAATTGCCTTGTCTGCCTTTTGTCGTTAAAAACTCCATTTTTTTCTATTTTGATATTTAAAATATTTCACGGATGTGTTTGGTATCCACTTAGGATCAAATTTTCTAAAATTGACGAATTTTTCAAAAATTTACTGTTTTTTAAATAATTTTATTAATGTATAAAAATCTGACTGCATAAAATCTCAGAAATTTTCGGAAAAAAGGTGAACTCTTATCTTTAAAAGGTTTGCACAGTATTTTAATTCGACTTCCCTTTAACTTTCTTGACGCATATCAATAAAAACCCTCTCTTCTCTTAGAATCAGTTGTAAAACAATAACCTTCCTTTTTTATATACATAAATGTTCTTACTACAATATTTTTTTGGACAGTCGCGTTGCCCGTGGATCGCTATAATTATTTTGATGGGGCCCACAAATGATTATTAATTTCGCCCTCGAGCGGGAAGGGTGAAGACCCCCTACGCAAGATCATGGGGCGGTAAACACAGGGGTGGTGGTTCTCTCTGTAGACGGTTGCAGCTTTACGGACTACTAGCTATAAGAATTATTAAAAAAATATTCCCTACAAAAATTATTGGTTTTCTTTTTTCTTTTACTCTTTTATAACTATTTTTTAGAAAAGGAATAATCAAAGTTAATTTTTTTTAGTGCAAACATGAAATTTCAGAACAAAGTTCTTAGTATTCGTAGGGTCATTTTCTCCCGACACTTGGAATCTTTAATCCAACCTCATAATATTGTGGCATACATGTTGTTCTTGAATTGAGCCCTGAAGATAAAAATATCTTCGAAGGTCCTTAGTTTTGGAAGGAAAGGAGAAGTGTTATTTTGTGTAAACCTTTATTTAAATATAAAATAAAATGTTAAGATATCCGACTACCCTAAAATTGTGAATTATGCCAAAAATTAAAATTTTTTTATGATTTTATTTTATGGGCCATCTTATTAGCTTTATAAAAATATCAAGTTTATCACTTTTCGTTTAGTAGAACAAAAACTATAAGTGTTTTAGTAAAAGCAGATGCCATTACTTTAACCAAGATGCCATACTTTAAAACGCGTTTTACTCGAAATGTGATGTTTTGAAAATAATCAAACGGGGTCAGCGATTGCTAAAAAAGCTTTGAACATAATTAACTCTCAAATTTTTTCTGTAAGTTCTGCATAATAGTAGAATTGTTGTAACCTTCAGATTTATCAATCACTGTTTATTACAAAATTTACAGTCCCTAATGTGAATATAATCACTGTTTTTTTAAGCAATTTCATACAATAACTGAGATAAAGTGCTCTGGTTTTTGTAAAAAAATATCTCTTATCTTGAAGGTCATTTAAAAAATGAATAATATAGCAACACATCTGATTGAAAAAAATTGAAAATTCGTTCATAAACCTTTTGTACAGAATGGACCGTGTTATGCTATTTTTTGTCAATTTTCACCTATTTTTTCCCATTTTAGTAATAATAATTTCTTTTTCTCTTTCTAATTTTAGCACATTTTTCTTAAAATGCACTAAACAAATCTAGAAAAAAAAAATCCCCATATCTTCTTTTTAAAAAAAAAAGTTGTCGCAACCAGTCTGATACTTTAATTGGAATGCAACAAAGATTGCTGTGTGATCGTGATTGCTACTAGTGGCTCCCCTTTCTACTGCGCTCTCGTATGTGGTTCTTTGTATAAATGGCTATTTGTGTAAATGGTTCTTTGTGTAAATGGCTCTTTGTGCAAATAGCTTTTTGATACTTAAGTTATTTTAGTTTCCATACAAAACTTTGACTCTTCTCTTCAAAAGTTTGCTGACCACTGCACTAGGTTAACAAGGCCACGCACCGTTACTTGAATTTATGAATCAACAGAAGCATCGTTGACCAGGTGTTCATGACAATAAACCCGACTACCTTGGACATTCGCTAGTTATTAAACTTACCTGAATTTGATTATCATCCAGTAGAGATAGAACATTCTAAATGATAAATTATATCTCATCAATTTTTCCTCAGAGCTATTTTAAAGTTAAAATAACCCTGTCGTCGGGTTAGAAATTTTCCTCACGCAACTGGAGGCTAAATTTATTCTAATGTAAGGATTGCGTGGTTACTAGATATAATTCGCAATATATTCAGAGAAGTTCGGTGCTCTTGAAACAAAGGTACACAAGTTCTGATTTTTCGAAGAGACGAAAAAAATATATTACGCACCTGCACATTGTTTTCTCTTCCTTGGGAGTATGCACTCGAAGTGTTCTTTTATATTTCTTTTCATTACGGTCCCAGTTTTTTACATTAGTAATACTTTATTTTACTACAAAGTATAAAAGTTTTCGTTCCTCTGTTCCAATATCCGAATAATAAAATATTCAGCTGAACAAAGATTATAAAACGTACTTTTCGGAATCTTCTGAGAGTCGAAATTTATTTTAAATATGAAGTCGATAGACAAAGTAACGAAAAAAGCTAAATGAAGAAGTGATAAAATCTTTAGAGTGATGTAGGTGGCATTGTTATGTATGTATATAAGACCACTTCGCGAAATATTTATGATGTTGTACGACTATATAGTTTTTTTAAGTGTTTGATATCTAAGCCCTTGCATTTAGATTTCGATTGTATTGAACGTATTCTTATAGCACTCGCCTCTTCATTTCAAAGGGACAGAACTTGAATTTCTAAAAGGAAAATCTATTTATCTTTTACGTCCACGTTACCCCTCGAAGTAGGTTTTTTCACTAAAACAATGGTCAAGTATCAATAAGAAAAAAACATTACTTTTGAACTTGGAAGCCGTAAAAGGTAAATGAAGTTATCAGGCTGAAATCAAAGAGTAGTGGCAAGAATTATTCACCCAAAATGTAAGCTCATAGCTGTGCAAATAACTTATTTCGTCATTTTTCAAGCCAAATAATTCATTGAGAGCTTCTATTTTTACTATCGTGTTGCAAAGCGTAAGTTTTTTTGTTATTGACATCAAAACCAAAAACGGTATAAAGCAGTGATTCTTAAACATTCGCTCATGACTGCCCCCCTTTATGTATCAGCTTGACATCGCGGATTCCCAAGATTTTGTAAGCCCCCCATTGACTCCCAATACTTGGCTGAAAGATTCAAAGGTTCCATAATTATTTTAAGACTGCCTCTGCTACTTATCTTTGAACAAGTGTTTCTACACTGCTGGCCACCGTAAATGCAACACCAAGAAAAACAAGATATAGCACAACACAATTTATCTTGAAGATAACATGTTGACCCAGTATCAAATGATTAAATTTATAGACTTCTATGAAGTGTGGTTCCTGCCAAAATCAGTAGCCAGAGTAGCCGCCATTCTTGGAGATCACCGCTGCCACACGCCTCGGCATTGATTCAAAGAGACTTTGAATGTGTTCTTGGGATACAGCAGATCAAGCAGCTTCCACACGTTGCCAAAGTTCTTCTGGTGTGGCAGCTGGGGGGTGTAGTCTGGGTCAATCGTTGATCAACCATGGACCACATGTTTTCTATCGGCGAAAAATCCGGAGAGCGAGCCGGCCAGGGAAGCAATTCAATCTGGTGATTGACGAATAAACTTTGGACAATGCGTGCCACGTGTGGTCGCGCATTATCCTGTTGAAATATAGCTGTGGCCAAGCCCTGAAGGTACAGAAGGACAACTTGCTACAACACCTCGGAGATGTAGCGCTGTCTGTTTAAAGTACCGGCAATGCGTAGAGGAGTGCGAGAGTGATATCCAATACCGCCCCATACCATAATACCCGGTGCATGACCGGTGTGGCGGTGCATAACGCAGCTGTTCAGCATCCTCTCTCCATGGTTTCTGCAGACTCGAATCCGACCATCGTGGTGTTGCAGACAGATGCGCGACTCGTCAGTAAAGACAACTTCATTCCATTCTGCTGCCCACAACCATCTTTCTTCGCACCATTGGCGGCGGAGCCCCTCAGGGGGCTCACCTTCTTTCGGTGAGTACGGGTGTCACAATCCCGAGGTGCCCTAGTGATCTTTTCCTTTTCCCACGGGGTTTACTGTCTTTGGTAAACACGGACTTCATGAACCCGGGGTACCCTAGTGATCCTTCTCTATTTTCGGCACTCTTTCTTGTCATTCAATTCATTCTTTCTTTCTCTCTTCCCGTCTAGACCACAGATATTAAAACAAATGTTTGGCGCAGTATAGCCGAAATCGGCTCTTGCGCCAATAAACCACAAAATCACTCACTCATTGGCGGAGGAGACGTCTGTGGTTCTGCGTCAATGTTAGACCAAGCAATGGATCTCTTGCGGACAGACCATTCTACTGTAAACGGCGTCCAATGGTACGCGCAGACACTGAATAATGCGTTACAGACTCAATGTGCCGTGCTATGGTTCGTGATGTGACTGAGCTATCCGTCACTTCCATGCGCACGATTTGCCTGTTCTCACGTGAAGTGGTGCACTGAGGTGGATGCGATCGACCACGTCGGTCCATCGTACCCTCCTGCATCCAACGGTCACATATCCGCATTACAGTTGTTTCGTTTCGTCCAACACGACTACCGATTTCCCTGAAAGATAATCCACAATCTCGGTAGGTCATTGTCCTTCCTCTGTCGAACTCGGATAGTTCATCAAAAGCTGATCGCTGTTTTCTACGAGACATAACTGATCGTTTTTTGAAAAAACCACAAGAAAAACACAATTCCCGAACTTGAAATCGTCGAAATCTCCGTCTTAAATAGTGCTTTGAGGTGGCGCCACAGGCGTGCATGATGTGTGTCTGCCCTGAAATTCTAATCATTTGCATATCTCACCTCCACTACTCCAATAATGCATGTTGTAAAATCCATGTTATTTGCGTGCTTCCTTTTCGGTGGCCAGCAGTGTATTGTTTTTTTGAAAATATTATGTAGTAGTAATGGTGTGTGTTGTTGCAAATAATAAGAAAACTGAATATTCTTGATGATATATGTTCTCATACTTAGAGTTCTTAAAACTTTGAACCCCTTTATATATCAGGCTGATATCGAGATTTAACAGGCGGTTTAATAAAATAACGAGTTTGCTTAACACGCGTCTTTACTATGGCTTCCTTGATAAGCAATTATTTGTGTTTTACTTCCTAGATTAAAATACATTTTCATTTTATGAAATTAAAATTCATCCAATATTTGGATAGAGTCGCATGTTCTCGTTAAGAGAAGACACTGTTTCTTTCTTTCTATTTTGTATATATGAATCACCATTTCTCCAGAAATGAAACTTTTCGATTTTGACTATTTTATTTATTTTTCTGTAAGAGAGTTTAGTTTTCAGAGATTCGTGATCAGCCAGATTATCTAAGCGTTCAACCATTTTGTATTGGTAACATTTCAAGGATTATAAGGATTTCTTTTTTGTTATAAGGGATTTCAGAAGTAATTATAAAAAAAAAAAAAAACGTCAAGGGATTTTATATGTAAGCAAAAAGTTTATAAATTATCAAGAAAATTCAATGTTATTGTAGAATTTGTAAAAAGGCAATATAAGCAGAAACTGTAGCATTAATAAATGAGGATAAACGTCAGTTTATTGATCTTATTGGTGGTGAAAAAGAATAACGAGAATAAGTAATGCAAGTAAATAAAAAATAAAAATATTTAAGTCTTGAATTCCTATTTAGGTCAACAAAAAATTATTCTAGTCCTTTTTTTTAAAATAGTTACAGTTAATATAAATATGTACATACATGTGACAAAATAACAATATTAAGTGACAAAATAGAAAGCGATTGTCCTCACAATTTTTTATTTTCCTTTCCATATAGGGTGTTGGACTATTTTTTGTTTGTTACCATTTATTCATTAATTAAATTTAATTATTCTAATAAAATAGTATAGTAAAAGAGAAACCACATTCTCAGAAAATAGGCCCTCTCTGGTGGGATTCGAACCCATGACCTTTAGATTATAAAACCAACGCATTATCCATTGCGCTACTGGGACACAGTGAACAATTTTCCTTTCTATATGTGCTGCTGGAATATTACTTTTGTTTTTTCCGTATTTATTAATTTTTTAAACTTAAATAATGAATAAATTTCTGAAAAAACTGTATTAACATCAAGTGCCATCTATACTACAAGTTTAAAAAATGTATTTGAACTTGAATGATTGAATAGAAAGTATTTTATTAACGATTGAAAATTTGAACAAGATATATCGGGAGAGAGTGAACTGTATAATAGTAGGGATTGAAAAAAAGGGCCAGGACATTAATAAAAAAGCGTTACATTTCTACAAAATATCCTTCTGCAGTATAAAATTCACTACTTCATATAAAAATTCCTGTTTTTTCCATAAAATAATTTTCGCATCCCCAAAAATTCGTTTAATTATAATTTGTAAATTTATTTGCATTGCAATTGGAATTGAATGAGTGAGCTATGAAATATTTTTCTTTTTACATCCCTTAAGCTTGTTCTTTTTTATATTTCAAATGTGATCTCATGTTATTCGAAAACTTTTGGTTTTATAAAATTTCATATTTAAAAAAATTTTTTTTTCAAAAAAAAAAAGCTTTTGGTGCATCCTAATATGTGGTTTATACTGTGATTGTTTTGTTATTTGATTTTTATTTTTTGATATGATATGTCATTTATTTTTCTAATTTATCAGAATTTGCATTCCTATGTCATAAATTTTCTTTTATTACGATTTTATATTTTTTACGAATAAAATCTGAAATATGGTAGGGATGTTATCCCCTTAGCATATCTAGGCTATTCTATGACTCTAGTATATTTTTTCAATCGATTCCTTTCATCATATTGCTATGCAGAAAACCGCGTAATATATAGAATTACAATTTCCATAACGTGAAATCTGACCACAATCGACTCAATAAAAATAAATCGAAATCGGAATTATCGTTGCCACTGTCCCTGATAAAATAACTAATTACTTCGCCTTTAACTTTTTACCATCGGATAAAGAAGATAAGCTTAAGATTCCCTTTCGTAGGGATTTCGAAGAATTTGGAACACTTGTTGCCACAACCATTTAAGGTTCTTTAGTAATTTTCAGAGCCGTTTTAGTTAACTTGCTTTTTGAGTTGGTTCTGAAGGTTTATTTTATTTTATTTATTTTTTTTATGATACCAGTCTAAGAATTTCTTGAAACTTGAGACTTTTCATTTACATTTTAAGAAACTTATGTCTTTATTAACAAGAAAATTATATATACGGCTGTTTTAAAATGAATATTTTTTGCATATCTTTTATTACTTAAATACCTGATTACTAGCTAAACTGCCTAACTTTTTTAATGATTTTAATCATTCATTTTAATAATTTTAACTTAGATGATCAATCTAAATAATTCTTTTCACTTTTTAAATTAAAAATTTTTTAGAAATGTTACTAGTTTATTAAGGGGTTCTCCGTGAATTATAAATTTCCCTCGTCTTGTTTCTTAATGAATGGATTATTTTTCTTCATAAGATCCTAAAATCAATATAACTTTGATTAATTTACTCTTTCTCCTTGACTATTTTAAATGTCAGATAAAATTAAATAATAATTTTATCGCTCCTGATTTTAACTAATCCCCCTTAATTAAAATTAAACTTTATCAAATTCTAATAACATATTTAAGTTAGTTAAATATGTGTTCTAAGGAATGGATAATATAGTTATACCTTTTTTAGGGAAATAAATTCCTAATATGTATATTTCTTTTCCTAATACGTTAGTAGTGTGCTATCTCACGAGGTTTGCCACTTTAAACCAACTTGCAGTTTTTCTTTGATATCATTACAAGTTTTAACTGCTCCGTCTTGCAGAGAAAACGTGACATGATTTACAATTTGAAGTGAATTGAAGTGGAATTAAATGTAATAATATAAGACAAATAACCACCGGTCCGATAGTATTACCGATAGCTTTTCCATTGCTTCTATTTGTCCCTTTTACGGGGTAGAGGGAGGAGGAAGATCACGGTTCCGCGTCAGAGGTTTTTATTTTAAATCCTTCTAAAATTTAATATGTATAACACGAGCGTTTGTTCTTATTTTTCTATATGCACTCATTTTACAAAATTAATACAGTACTTTAGAAAAATAAGTAATTTTTGAAATTGCTTAAAATTCATAAAAGAAAAAAATCGCTAATTGTTATTAATTTAGAAATAATTTTTGTTAAGAATATTGATGTGTTTTGGTTTCAAAAAACAAGTAGCCTATATTCTTTAAAGAATATCCTACATTTTTAAAAGAAATTTTTTTGGAGAATATATAAACTTTACTTACAAATCTCGTAGTGAATCCTGGTAGAGCTGCAGAATACCAGCTTTTAAGACAGTTATTGAAACTGATTCTAATGACCTGAAAGGATTAAAAAATATTTTAGGATGTAACTTAGTTAATCTAGATAAAATTATTCAATGCATGAATAATCTTAAAGTATAACCTAAATAATGTGTTTAATATTGTAATTTAAACTATGATTTAAAGGTTTTATATTTTGGGAATTTAACAGACAATGCAAAGGTATGATTTACCGAGAACATGTGAAACATTTTGGTAATTCAGATAAGTTAATTGGGAGCTTACGTACTACTGCAACAATGACAACGTTCAGTGAGTGAGTGAATATTAACGTCGCACTGTTCAGCTACATCAGGGCTTTTGGCGATGGACCTCGTCATTTTGAGCCATGGTCAAGTGACGAAGACGACACCTGAACTGGTATCCCCTCTTCTAACTACCACACCAACGAGAGGACGTTTGAACTCTCGGCAGATTTAACGTGCATCGCTCCCCTACATAGCGGATCCTTAGTGGTACTGGGCTTGATCTCATAATACGCCTGCCATGATCCGATACCTTGACCACTTGGCTACCGCGGCCATGCGAACGCCAAGTTGCCAACACTGATTTCGCACGTGTCGTACGCGCTGAATTGGCAACCTTGTGCTTCTTCCAATAAAATGTCGCCATTAGGTTGCAAATAATGCCTAAGTACCATTAATCGTTAGAAATAATATCTTTTTTAATTGCTGTTATAAAGCGTTTTCGAAAATTTCTGTTACATGTGTAACTGTGTAATCAAGTAACTTTACGATGCAATAACTTTTGATACGAGACAAAATGAGCTAAATTCATGGTTGTCACATGATAAATGCAATTACGTGTTATCCATTGAATTTAAATCTAACTCTAGACTTGTATTTGTTGAAGTTTCTGCTAAAATAAAAGTTGGTAGCAGCAAAGCACATGAACTGATTGGCTGGAAGCACGTGATTGCAATTACGTGATTATGACGTCACATAAATTTATGAACTTTTGATAGGCAACACGTGATTGTAGCTATCATGTGACAATGACATCTCATGAATTTAGCCCACTGTGCCTATGATTATAAAGTTTGAGTTACTAATAAAAAAGCAAAGATTTTTTGAACAGCAAAAATGTTATTTATTAGAAATTCCATCAAAAGAACAGCAATAATTTACGGATCGCGTTAGCTTTCGTTTTGAAAATATGAATTTCATTTGCTTATTATTTTGCAATATTTAAAAATAATATTGTATTATAATACGTTCAGAGAATAAAGGTTAGGATTTAATGTATAGATACAAAAAGCAAGTTTTAAGTGAATGTTTTCTTTTTCTAAAAAGATGTTTCACAATAACTAAAAAAATATATATGCCTGATAGAAAAAAAAACAAATGCATATATTTTTTTTAATCAGGTAGACAATTTTGTCTAGATCGTGTGATTTAACGAAACTTAGATAAAAAATAAAACTTTGCTAGGTGAAGTAATTAATTATATTTTTTAAAGTGAAAATAAATAAAGATTACCCAGATCACGAAAAAAAAAGCCTGCTTTGTCACAAAAAATTAAGCTATCAAATATTTTGATAGTCGTTTTTCTTTATAAAAAAAACATGAATTTATATAAAAAACTTTTAATTGCATAATTTTTGTTTCATTATAAATATGCGTTTTATTTCAAATACTATTTTTTGTTTCATAAAACACTTAAGAATTCAAGCTCATTCAACCGTGTTTATTCAATTAGTTGAAATTGAAATATTTATCATATGGAAAACAAGGACATGGTAAAGAATTTAATTCTCAAGAAAATATTTGATTAAAAATTAAAAAATAAAGCAGCAGATAAAAAGCTCCAATTGATTAAACGCACATTACTTAAAAAAATCCTCTATAACCAATCAATTAGTACAGAAACGAGTTTTAATAAAAGGAATCGTGTCACTGAGCTGTTTAATTTTTTAAAAAATGTTTTATAAATAAATTAGTTGTTTGTGATTAATGGTTTTAAGTGAGGAGAGAGAATTCCCGAGATACAAATTATAAAAATACTTTAATTTTGTGAACGTTAGAGAACGTTAATATGTAGAAAAGAGATTTCTTATTGAATTTCATTCAAATCTAATTGAAGATAGTTTAATGTTTTGATTAATTAATTGACTTATGTTTCCGATGTTTCGGAAGCATTTGACTGTTATTAAGAAAGAAATAAGATCGATAGAAAAATTACACAAAAAATACGGTCCTTTCGTTATTAAATCCATTAATGATTTAATTTTATTAATGCTATAGGTTTTCTGGAAAAGTACTTGTAGAAGCTTCCATGATTTAACTTTGATATTTCATTATGTTCATTATTTAGACCTATATCCGTCTTTTTCTATATGTATAATGATACCCGCACAAAAATGCTACCCGGTTTTGGAGCTTATATACATATGATTGTTATGAATGTCTTTCGGAGAGTAATTTAAGGCATAATGTTAAATTATTATTTCATTTACTGACATAGAAACATATTTCTAAAGTACGAGGGAAAGTCAAAGTAAGGGAACTTTTTAAATTTCTCTATCCAGGATTTGACAACTGCGCTGGGCTTCTATGCAACGTTTCAATTGTCTTCCTTCGGAATTGTTAAGATGTAGCAGACTATTTAAAACATTGCTGCTCCATTGTTGATCTGCACCCAGGGTGAAAGGAGGGCAGAGTGATTTGCTTTTTGTTTGCGGAAAGTGTGAAACCTTCGGAAATTATTCGTCGCATGCTAGCGCAGTAGGGTGACAGCTGTTGATCGCGAAGCAAGATCTACGAACGGATAGAGCCTTTCAAACAGGGAAGAAATTTTTGTAATGTGACGACGGAAGGTCTACCAACGTCCACCATTGCGCAAGTCGTTGAGGGTAGAGTGGTTGAAGGGGCTACAGCGGACACATAACATTTCGTGGTCTAAGCGAACACTTTGAAACTCATCGTGGTTAGAGCGTTTTTTTCTTTTAGGATGTTTTCAATTCTTTCATCCAATTGTACATTTGATTTTTTTCTTTTAATCCCAGCGCCACCTAATTCTCTGGATTTCAAATTAAAAGATACTTATTAATTAAGATACTAAAATAGAGTAAATACAAAAAGTCAAAGCTCTAAAGAATTCGAAGCATCAAACAATTTAGAAAAATGTTTAACATCTTTAAGTTTTGTCACTAGGTTGAACTAAATCCAATGTTAAATGATATTTATGCCTTTATAATAAAGGTTAGTAAGTATTTATTTACTTGCATTTATTTTTACTTACATTAATGAAACTAATTAATTTTATGGCAATTGCACCTGCTCTAATATTTATTTGACTCTAAAATACAGTTTCCCACGAAATTCCTGAAATTCGTTCATACCCTTCATTATATTGTTACTTACTATTAATTTTTAAATATTTCTCTCTCTGAAAGTTTTTATTACATTTCGCTATGTTTAAAATGTATTCACACTATAATATCTTAACTATTTAATACAAATAATTAAATTTCATTGGCAAAATTGTATTTATTATTCTTGTAATTCGATAATCGAATCTGTTCTAAGAGATGGGGGGGGGATGTGTCCGTTCAGACCCCGAATTGTTATATGTCCGCTGTAGCCACGGCACCATTAAAGGGGTATCCAGCGCAGGTTTCACACCTTCTGCAAAAAGAAAACAAATGATTTCCTCCTTGGTGCAGATGGGCAATGGAGCTGCTCTGTGGAACGGTCTGCTACACCGCAGTGACTACGAGGAGAGACACGTTGTATAGAAGTGTTACTGACTACCCCTCACAAAGCGCTCGACTGTTGTCAAAAACTGAAAAGAGACATTTCAAAAGTCTCTTGACTTTCTGACTTATACTCACAATTTTTAGAAACACTAAAAGCTAGTAAGATATATTAAGTTTATAAAACTAAAACAACTTAATCTCATTAATTAAACACAGTAATTTAAAAAAAATTCATAATTTGTCAAATATATTACAGGAAATTACTAAATGCGATATAAATTTCCATATCTTTTATCACAAATTGGGTGGAAAAAAATAACCTGCTTAATTCAAAGTCCAAGATTTTGTTTTAAATAAACATTTAAAAATGGATACATTATTACAACAGAGGCAATACAAGGATAATATAAAATAAACTGCAAGATTTTGCTATTTTTCACTTTTTATGGAGTATTATATGAATATGGGATGAATATTGCCTAAAAAAGCGCTTCAAGTTATTATTGAAAAATGGAATTTATGCTTGGTTTAATGTTGAAGCATTAGGAAATAAATTGGGTTTGCAGGAACTTGAAACACATTATGGACATAAAATCTAAAAATAGGTTATATTTTTGTGCTTCTGTTAAGTCTCACCAATGGTTTTTTACTGCAATTATTAAACAGAAAAAAATTAATGTAAGTATTTGAAAAAAATAAACTGAAAACAGTGTTTGTGGGTACAATCAAAAGTAATCCATTTTTAACACAGTTTTCTATTTTCTTCGGACCAGAAAAGAATTGCCGGAAAATAAATTTTAGAAATTTAGTGTAATCGCTAAAAATATCAACCAACAACCAAAAGTTTGAATAAATGGGCAAGAAAAATCTTTAATCTAAGATCCTAATCTTTGTACCATAAAATTTTTTCAACTAATAAAAAAACTTTCCAATTAATTAATTATTATTTCATAAGGTAAAGTCTAAAATAAGCAAAATATTTAATTTGTTTCGTTTGCATAGTAGATTGAGTTTGAAAATTTATATCTCTAAAACATGAAAAATAAAACTTTATAAAGCTTCAGTCTTTTGTCAAACTGAATTCAAGTAGAATGCTCAGAGATGAACAGAGAATACATAACAAGAAATGGTTTACCAGCAATAATTTGTAAAGTACTGGAACGTTTCGTTCTATAACGTTAAAGTATAGAAATTTGCTCAAGGAATTCGAAGAATAATTTTCTATTCCATTAGGCTTATCTGAGCGAACATCAAAACATTGCAACTAGTTGATGCCAAAATACGGACCAATCTGGTAAGATAAAAATGGTTACTAAGAAATTGCTTCCAGATTTACAAATATAAATACAAAAAACTTACATAAAATGCAAATTCTCCTAATACTACAATTGCATAAATATAAAATTATAAAATTCATTTTAAAAGTTAATTTTTTTACCAATTATAAATTTTTATTACATTTCTGTTTGTTTATTAACTCATGTGGCTTGAGCGGCCATTAGTTGGCAACGGGTTGAATAATATTTGTCTCAACAGTATCAAAATGACGCATTTTACAGCTCAAGTAGTTCTTAGAAATTTGAATATGTCCAACACTGTAATGTGATATGTAAGAACAAAGACCCTACTATTCAATGCGATAACTCATTCCCTTACGTAAGCGAATAGCTTAATCTTATTGGGTGCTGCAACAAAATAATGCATTAGTAAGCACAACAAATAGCTTGTTGAATTGGTTCTCGGATAATAGATAGTACATCATTGGATGACCAATTGCTTCATTGTAACAAGAAGTTTCCGAGAAAGTGTTTGGGGAATGTCTAACACAAATGACAAATGACGGGACAATATAACTGAAGATATTAATGATACATGAAGGGAGGAAGAAATGAATTGAACATTTCTAAACATATTTGTAATTCCATCTCCTTGTTTATTTGTTTGCACCCATGTTAAGCTACTATAACTTTGAACATATTGTTTTGTAACAAATTATTTGGTAGATAATTGCTACTTTATTCTGTTACTCACAAACGTTAAGCTGGACATTTGTAGCAAAGAATAATAAGGAAATGTATTTGTTTTTCGGATACACTCTTGGATGTTTCATTATTCCATTATCCAGTTGTTTCAGTTTACGATTACAATTGTTCTTAAGTTTTTTAAGTTCCCTTTATGTTGCATTATTATTATTTTTTATTTTTTGGAACAGTTTTTCTAAGCAATTACTTTTTTTTTTCAAGGAACCGTATTTATAAAAATGGTACATTTTTCTTAGGATATCTGCGATGTTCTGATATATTTTTAAATAAAATATCAAAATTTAATAAAGAATTAGTATTTATTTAAAAAAATGATAAAATTTGATACAGAATTGCTTGTGTTTACTAAGACTGAAAATAGCTTAGCTATAACTACATAATATTAGGCTATTTAATACGCTTAATAATGGTGACTATGAAATTAGAACACTCTTTCGAACAAACTATATTGTTTTGGGGAAAAATCTATTCTTAAAAGCAATAATTTAAAAATATAGTTTATATATATTACAAAATTTGGAAGAATATTTTAATACCATTCTAAAAGGATGATTATGAGTTTTGAAGGAATATGTCTTTTTGTAAGTTAATTCGAATTTAAAGGTATCATTTGTACTAAATTTAAATGCTAGTGTAATCCTGTCTTTTTTTAAAAATCAAGATATGAAAGCTGTACGATTGTTTTTGAATGTAATTGGGTAACGCTAGTATTTATATAACAAAAACGTGAAAACAACATATGGTCCTTTATTGTCAATCATATACATATCATATTGAAGCCCAGTGGCTGAGTGGTTAGTGCATCGCACTTCCACACCATAGGTCCGAAGTTTAATCCCCAGGCTGGGTAAGGTTGACTCAGCCTTTCATTCCTTCAGTGGGTCGATAAAATGAACACCAAGCTTGCTTGGGAATTTAACATTGAGGGTTTCACGTCAGATTGACCACCTAACCGAAACCCCCAGTCAGCTCATGCACCTCAGGGCTCAAGTTTGCGTGCACTGAGTTGGACACTTTAGTCTTTGGCTCTCATGGGCTGTTACGCCACTGAGTTAAGTTATACATATCATATTAGTCATATACATACTGTCGCGATCCTTCGATAGCCAGTGTGAGAGGGTTCGAGTAAGAAACAGACATTTCTCAAGTTAAACACAGACATTTCTCAAGCTAAACACATTCATTTCTTTTAACACTTATAAAACTTTATGAGAATTATTGAGACTGCACTCTAATAACTAAACTCGAGGAGCAATCAAACTTAATACTCTAACTCAGGGGTCGGCAGCCTATGCCAAGCACAAGGTTCGTAATAAAATTTTTATTGATCTTTTTATTTAAATATAATGAAGGGAAATGCTTATATATTTTTTTTATCTTTTTCTCTTATTTTAATATTAGGCGTACAACTTTGCTTCCGCCATTTTCCCCCGAAATTCGAGGCTTTATTGTAAGAAACTGGTCATACATTTATGAATCAAAGTATTGTCCATCCCTGGCCACTACTTTCTCCCATCTTTCGGGCAGCGTACGAATCCCGCGTTGAAAACACTGGTCATATTTTGAATCGATCCAATTTTTTACTTCTTCATAAGACCGAAAGTGCTGGTCAGCCAGGCCGTGTGCCATTGATCGAAACAAGTGATAATCCGAGGGAGCAACGTCTGAAGAATACGGCGGGTAGGGAAGGACTTCCCATTTCAACGTTTCCAAGTATGTCTTGACTACTTTCGCAACATAGGGTCGAGCATTGCCATGCTGTAAAATCACTTTATCATGTCTCTCGTTGTATTGCGGCCGTTTGTCTTTCAATGCTTGGCTCAAATGGATTAATTGCGTTCGATAACGATTGCCTGTGATTGTTTCAGTTGGTTTTAACAACTCATAATACACTACGCCGAGCTGGTCCCACCAAATACTGAGCATGACCTTGGAACCGTGAATATTCGGTTTGGCCGTCGACGTGGAAGCATGGCCAGGATATCCTCATGATTTTCTGCGCTTGGAATTACTGTAATGAACCCATTTTTCGTCTCCAGTCACAATGCGATGCAGAATTCCCTTCCGTCTTTGCCTTGCAAGCAGCTGTTCACAAGCAAACAAACACCATTCAACATCCCTCGGCTTCAACTCGTACGGCACCCAATTTCCTTGTCTCTGAATCATTCCCATGACTTTCAGGCGTTTTGAAATGACTTGTTGCGTCACTCCCAATGATTCTGCCAATTCTTGTTGCGTTTGACACGAGTCTTGATCAAGTAATGCCTCCAATTCTGCATCTTCGAAAAACTTCTCTCTTCCACTGCGATGCTGGTCTTTGACGTTCTTAAAGTGTTGAAACCACTCTCGGCACGTTTTTTCACTAATAGCGGCCTCACCATAGGTATTTGAGAGCATTCAATGAGCCTCAGCCGCAGATTTCTTCATATTAAAGCAGAAAATTAGAACCTCCAGCAAATGACGAGAATTTGGCTTGTAAGCCGACATGTTTAATCGAGAATAACTTTATGATGCAGACACAAATCGACTAATATTTCGATGGCGTTATGTTTAAAAATACCTAAGCTTATTGTATGGCATCTACGATCTATTTATTTCGACTATCACTTACCGCTACAGCCATCTATTGCAAAACGGCGGAGGCAAAGTTGTAAACCTAATAAATATGTTTAAAAATATATAATATATGTGCAATTTTAATTTTTATAATTTTGTTGAAGAAATAGTTATATTTTTAAGCGAAGCTGTTTATATTTATGTTAAGAAATATCTTTAAATGACGCAAATTTAATGTATAATAAAAAAGCAAACATGTTATTGAATTCTGTTCTCTAACTCTGCATATATTACCGCTGGAATCGGATTCTTTTAAAAGTGTCCTACTATGCGGCACGCGGATTCATATAGCAGATTGGGTTGGCACGTCACAGCTTAAAAGGTTGCTAACCCTTTCTCTAACTAATATAAATACATTAACTTATCTATTCTCCTGAACGCTCTTGCTGAAAAACGTGCTTAATTGTCAGTTATAAAGTGGACGGATGCTCTTTCTCTTAATTCATCCTTCTGGAGTTAATAATACTAAGTGCGACCTCTGGTCGTTCACTCTGTTTCCCTCTTAGAATTGATTTTCAACCATCATCGCCTACTCCACAACTAACACTTAAACAGAAGCTTGCATTTATATAAAATAAAGTCCTCTCTATGGAAAGCGGTTTTCAATTAAAATCACAGTTAAAAAGAGTATTTTCCCTAAGAGGATTAGGGGAATCCCGAATAGAGCCCGTTTATATACTTGATGTGTGTTTGTGTGATTTCGATTTCATATTATTAGTTTAATGAAGATCTTTAGAAATTTTAAAATGCTCTCGATATCAATATGTTTAAGAGAAAAGCAATGATTACAAATAAAAATGCTAAGCCTTTAGCAAGCATAAGCCTAACCCAAGCAAAGCACTTCCTACATTCAATGAGGACTGCTTAGAACATTAACTGTATAAAATTTAACATCTTCCAAGTGATAATTCCATCTTACACTCTTCTACATTCTTTCAGCTTTTATGTACATTAAATTACTACCTTCAAATTCTAAGTAGATTGTAAATTTGCATATTATGAAAATACAACCTTTTAAAAAGGTATTTGATTCTTTAAGGTATACCTTATTTGAAGAACCATCACTCTGATAATGTTATCGATTTCCTCTTACCGATAATGGAATTCTCTCTTTCGCGGATCTTGTTCATTGTCACATAAATAAAAAAACAAATGGTTGAAAACTTTTAAATGGATTGCGATTTACATTCTTTCGAAAAGTGAAAGAAATCATCTCCGTTAGTCTTAACAACTCTTTGAGTAAGATGTTTGGGGAGTAATGCAATTTTACTAAAGACACACCGGGAGAGTTATTTAGAGTTGTATTGAGGAATAAATTATGTATGGTACTATTAATTCTTATTTTGTTCAACGTTTTGCTTTCTCAAATTGACGTAGAATATCATTTTGTTCTTGAGTACTAAATTCAAGTGGTTTCTTTTTGATGGTTATAATAGTGGTCATTTTAAACGAGAAAAATATTCAAAACTATATAAAAATTATTATAATAAATGAATATTAAATTTAAACAAATGATTCGAGAATTTCAAGAATATTTAGTGTATAATAAGGTTACACGTTTTAATTGAATTCTCTCTCACAAAATGTTTAATTAAAAAGGCATAAAAAAAGTCATTATTTAATTTCCATCATTATTCTGAAATATCAAATATGATATTTAAAGAAAATAATAAATACATCTTTAAATATCCACAGAAAATATTCCGATGAAACTTTTTGATCCTCATGATTACTCTACAGAAATCTATAAAGATCCATTCAGCTATGTGTTAGGTAGAGAGTTTAGCGTTTTAATTTAAATTCTTCCTTTTTTTCAATTCCTACTATTAGTTCACTCTCTTCATATATATATAGTTCAAATTTTAAATCTTTAATAAAATACTCTCCATTTAAGTTCAAATACATTTTTTTAAAACTTGTAGTGGATGAAACAATGTTAATACAGTTTTTCAAATATTAATTCATTTATTTAATTAAAAAAATGAATGAATAGTAGCAAACAAAAATAATAGTACAACAGCATATTTAAAAAGGAAAATCGTTCGTTGTGTCTCTGTAGTGCAATGGATAGCGCGTTGAACTTCTAATCCAAAGGTCGTGGGTTCAAATCTCACCTGGGATGGACTATTTTCTGAGAGTATGACTTCTTTTTACTGTGCTATTTATTAAATAATTTAATTTAATTAGTGAATAAAAAGAAACAAACAAAAATCATAGTCCAACACCATATATAAAAGGAAAATGGAAAGTTGCAAGAAAAATTACTTTCTATTTTGCCATTTAGTATTGTGATTCTGTCATATGTATATACATATTTATGTTAATTGTAACTATTTAATAAAAAGTAACTAAAATAAAATTTTTCTTTGTTGAACTAAGTAGGCATTGACTTATTTTTTTTTTATATTACTTGTTTTTTAGATAAACTCGACAGATAATAAAGCATAATTTCAGTAAAGTGTTTTACTTTTCACATAATTATATATATATATATATATATATATATATATATATATATATATATTATATATATATATATATTTATATATATATATATATATATATATATATATTTCATTAAATATGTTTTATACTGATAGATTGATAATTTTTTAACGAGAATCTCTCTCTGTATATATATATATATATATATATATAATAAAAATTTCTCTACAAGAGAGAGATGAATAAACATGATTAAAACTGAAAAGAATTGAAATTGCAAGATAACTAGACAACAGAATTTAAAAGGAAATATGAAAAATTAAAATAATAGAGTGAAATATAAAAATATAAAATAATGGATGCTACAGTATTATCAACATTGCTGACTTAGGACAGCTTATATAAATAAGCATTTTATATAAAAGTATTTATAATATATATATATATATATATATATATATATATATATTATAAAGTAGAAAAGTGATTTATACTCACTCATCACGAGATCTCTGGAACTATTAGGTCTAAACACTTCAAATTTGCTATGCATGTTTTTTTATTGTGTAGAGATTCGCTGTGAACGGGTCTTATGTTAAATTACTGCGAAAGGGAGTTGCGAGGTATTAAAATTTAAAACTATTTACCAAACTATAACTATTTTCAACTATTGATCTTGCATTTTCGAAATTCGTTACGTATGCTTCTTTTAATAAGAGGTTGGTTATGGAGGCGTATAATTAAAAAAATCCCTCTTTTGAACTATTAAACCTACAGGCTTGATAATTAACAAGTATGTTTTTATTGTTGAGACTCGTTTAAAACGGGCTTTGCAGAGATCGACTTTAGGGAAAGGGGTTACAGGTGCGTAAATTCAAGTCCTATCTTTTTTAAATTTATAGAGGAAGGCTATAAGAAGGTCAAACATTTTATGCCAGATATCAATAATTTATAGACAGTATACATTCGTACGCCATCATGATACCCAACCAAGCGGGCGGGTTACAGATAGTGCTTATATATAATGGATATTCCAACGTATATATATAAGGAATCTGAAAACTACATTTAAGACTGATTTATGTACTTTTCTTCAAAATTTTATTCGCTGCTGGGAAAAATTTATTTTTCAATAGATTTTAATAATTTTGCTTAACCTTTGAACTTTTTCATTTAATAAGTTGTTTTCTTTTTATCTCTCTCTCTTGGTTTTCGATTAATTTTCTAAGGCACAAAATAAATTATACTTGAAAAAAAAATTAATAATATAGGGCTTTGCTTCAGGCGAGCATTCTGTAAGAAATATAAAAAAATTATATACAATTTTTTTTTTCCATTTGTTGTCTTTTAACTAGAAAAATTTTATTAAGCTTACATTAGAAAGATTTTTTAAACATACTTAAAGACTTTTTTTGTGTTCATATAAATTTATTTATCAATTCAGTGAAAAAATTATTTAGTTTCAAATTCTAAAGAAAGTTTAATGCCTGTTGCCTTAATGAGTTTATGCTTAACACGCAGATCAAAGTTGAAATTTCTAAGAACACCTGGAATTCCCCCTCCCCCTTCATTTAACCTTTCTTTTTTCAAAATCTGATGCATTTTTCTCCTCCCAGATTTTCTTTTCTCTTCCATGATGCAAAAATATACTTTATCTTATTAAAATAAAAATTGCATTATAAAATGAAAACTGCCTGCAATTTTTATTTATTTTACATTTGAACCTTGAATACAATCTACGTAATACCGCCACCAGGGTTATAAAAATGCCACATAATACGAAGTGAACATTATTCCAGAAAAATAAACGCTTACGTTCAAAAAATGTACTAATTTTTATTTTAGAAATGTGACAAATTGGCTGCGGAAATTATTATTAATTATAATTGTAGCCAATTTCCTTTAATGAATTATATTTTATGCAATCCTTTTAATCATGAAGAATGGATTGAGGTTATTATGCATCTAAAATCAGCTTCCATACTTTAGTAAGAATAACAACTTTATTTACAACTATTAAATACTCACACCTTATACATTACTAAAATACCTCACACACTCTAAATCTTAGACTATCAAATGCTCCTCTCTCTCTCTCCTATCAAACACATAACTTTCCTGCACTATCGGGGATACAATTGCGCAACACCGCTATTGAAACAGCGCCATCTATTAATTTAACAAAGGGGCTTTAGCTAAAACACATGAAAAATGGAAGTGAAACATTAATATATGAACAATATTGTAACGATATTTTTCCTTACTTTCTGAAAAACGTAGCTTAAGAAAACCAGTTTATTAGAACCCACGGTTCAGGATGTTTGCAAACGTTTATTTATTCAAGCAGCCTTTTAAATAAAAACAGCAGTTTTAATCATTTAAAAATGAAGTATTTTTTTCAATAGTCACTAGCATGCAGTAAGTAAAGCTAACTCAAAAGCTATGCGCAAAGCTAAACTCAAAAGCTATAATTATTATATATACGTAAATATACATTAAAAAGAAACAGTAGGGTGAGCGAACTAGAACAACAATGAAGTTATTTTTTTTCTGGATTTGCCTCTAATCATGGCTTAAATATGAGTGATTATTTTCAATATTGTCCGATGATTATAATACATAATTTTGGATTTGGCTGTATATTTGGATGTATATTCTTTAAAGCTGTAAATAACTTTTCGCTCCAACTTGAATTTTCAAACATGAATTTAATATTTTATTATTAATCTTTCTAGAATTTCCCAATTTGTGATTCACAAGTGCAGGTAAAATTCCGACATGTTAATTTCCAAAATTAAAATTTAGTATTGAATTGATTTAGTTTATTATACATTCATTTAAATTATACAGACGTGCTTTAGTAACATAAACATTCTCCGTCATTCAGGTAACTTGAAAATTCCATTGTTCTAGAACAAGGGTGATCATTCCGCTGTCCGGGAGCTGCATGCGGCTCACCGTGAATAAATTTGAGTCCCACGAGATTCATTACAACTTTACAAAATACGACTATTTTGTGCAATACTTTTGTTTTTAGAGTTTTTAAAACAAATAAATCCCTTAACTGTTTCTGTTTTATCACGTTGTTTCTCTTATTGTGAATGTTTTTTTTTAGAAAATGAAATTTATCAAACATAAATCGAGCTTAAACTGAATGGGCGAAAACTTGTAACATCAAATACGATGCGCAAATACAAGCGTTGAGATCGATTTGCAAGGCTAAGTGAAAAACTTGAACAATAAATATCTCACTAATTAAATATATTAAACATTATTTGTGATTTATTGCATCACATTATTAGTATATTATCTATGTTTACATATATGTATAAACAACGAAAACAATAATAATACATATATAATTATGTTTTAAATTTTCAGTCCAATAAATGTTTGTAATGGGTTTAAATCTAATGTAAAGATATATTTTTATTCCGCGGCCCGTAGTATTATGATATTGTTCCGAAGTGGCCCACGAGGTCATTTGGGTTGACCACCCGTGTTCTAGAACCTCTCAACGAATATCTTTCCCACGTGATTTCTTATTCTGGTCAAAGAGTTGAAGTTTTTTCTAATTAGGGAATTCGTAATAATCGAAACAGGAAGAAATCTGAAGGCATGAGTTTTGGTGAATATGGGGATGGAATATGCACGTCTTTTTGAATATTTACGCATGCTATTTGTTTTTAATCATTCTGATATATTGTGACTTGTCCCTAAGCCATTTACTGAAATTATATATATATATATATATATTATATATATATAGGCACAAGCGTTCAGAAAATCCAATACTTTATACTTGGAAAGAATGCAAATTAATTTTGAGCTCCAAAGTTTCATCTTTACAAGAATAATAATGATTAATTAAGATATATTGATGATTAAGTGGACTAATTAGGATAAAATAACTTCGATGCTCCATAACATGGAGTAGAAGAGCCAGTTTTCCCAGAAGCAAAAATTGTGTTGCAGGTAATGAGAGTTTTATTTAATGTTTTATTTATTGAGTATATATTTTTCAAAAAGGAGCATTTTTTTTCTAAAACATGAAGTTATTTCAAACTAGGAGTAGTTAATCAGACTTTATTTTATTTTGTGTGTGTGTGCTTAAATCCTCACACCAAAACTCTTTTATTATAACCAAGTATGCAACTTTTCTACTAAGGATACGATAATTACATATAAAAAACTTCTGCTAGATTTATGGTCTACGTGACTTATAACATTCCGATATTCGACCATGAATTGTTCACTTACTTGTATATAGGATCTTATTTGTACATATGATTTTTATGTTATGAAATTTTCACTTGTATGTTTGCTTTTACAATATATTCAATAGAGTATATAAAAAATATTTTTCATATGATGTGTAATAATTACAGATGCATAGATTGAATTTCTCTTTTTCTGTACAATTTTTAGAACTAACTCGAATACAAATTAGTGTTTAAATATATAAATTTGACTAATAAACAATTTCATCGATGTTTCACGACAAGTTAGGAAGAAGGTTAAGAAATCAAGAAAATTTTGTGCTCGATTTGTATGTAACTATGTATGTATGTTTAACCCTACAGTATTAGGCCTAATCCTAAAAGTTAGCAATTGTACTTCTGGGGATATTTTTAATTTTCATCCAATTTTATTTCTTATATTTTTGCCTGAAATTAGTTTTATGGTAATATACGTAAAGACAGAAAGAAATTCAAAAACTTTTCAGAAGTAAATTCAAAGCATGTATTTTATATTTAAGTGCATAATAAAAAGTAATTTGGAAAGTTTAATATCAAAGTCATTATTTTAGATCTTTTGGATGATTTTTAAATCAAAACCATCCGGAAAAGAAAAATTCTGAGATTCATAAGCAACGTGAAAAAGGAGGGAAAAGCTAAGATTCACCATAAGACACTAGAATATGCAAAATTTAAAGATATTCAAGCAAAATTAAACTTCGCTTGTTTTTTATTAGATATATTTAAATACTTTCTATTCGCTGTTTACAAAAGCTTAACTGTATCTGTTTCAAATTTAGAAATGTACCGAAATGGGAACTATTAAGTTAGCTCAGCTAAGTTGCCTAAATCAACGCGTTTATTTTCCTTATGGGAAACCTAATTCTTAGGCTTGAAAGGAATGTGTAGTAATTTAAACAAATTCCCATGTTTCCCGTTTCATCCCAAATTGCTCAGCTAATGCAGTGTTCGAAATGATTACCATAAAAAGACTGCAATTTGTGATATCTATGAATCGTAAGTTTTGTTTTTAAAATGCATTTGAGAATAATGACACTTCAAATTATATATTATCGAAACCGAAAAAAAAAGAACATGTAATAAATTTTTTTCATATTTTTTTTAGAAAAATTAATATGGGAAAATTTAATGCGCATTTGATGTAAGATTTTTTACAGTTCCCAATCCATTAAGATGATATTAAAAAAATTTGCCCAGCCTAAAATTAAGTTTAATTGATAGAAAAATGATTAGTAACGTTAAATACAAATTAATCGTAAAATGAAATTGTAAAAAGAGTACAAATATTGCTTTGTAAAATTTAAGATCTTCGCAAATATTTTTTTAAAGAAATAAATTCTTTTTTTACATTAAGAATAATAAATGTTACAATCCGCGTGTACAGATCGTGCTAGAAGTCATTTTTTGCTTACAATTTGTGTTCAGTATTTCTACAGAGCAAGGGTGCAGAGTTGCCAGAAACTTATGCAGCAAAGTAGCACGAAGAAGTGGAAAAACTAGCAAAAAGTAGCGAATCGATTTTCTCTTGCAATTCATAAAAATAATTTTTTAAATTTTGGCAATTCTGTAAAACCTTTTAAAAAATATATTAAAATGCTTTAGTTATTTAAAATACATTCAAATTCTTCCTGCTCAATATTGTGATCTGCTGTGTCCTTTTTACAAATTTCTGAATTATATTGAAGCATTTGTGGCGATAAAATCAAATCAACTCAGAAAGTCTTTTGTTCTTCCAAAGTCATTTTGACACTGAGAATTGAATCCAACAGTTCAAGGCACATTTGATTCCTTAGTTTTGTCTTTGTTGACGTCGCTCTCGAAAATACACTTTCCTCAGTGCATTACTTATGAGGAGTAAGCTTTAAAGCAAATGTAGCTAATTTTTTTAAAAACGGATTTCCCACTGTGTGTCTCTTGTATTATAAATGTGATATAATAAAAAAAAAATTAAAAAAATGCTCCATCTCTTAAAAGCTCAGATTCTGAATGAAAAACTTCTTTCAACTGTATGTTAAAAAATTGTCTCCACTGATTCTCCATAACATCCAATTTAGACTGGATCATAAAAAGAAGAACGATTTGAATTTAAAAAAAATATCAGGGGAAAAATTATTTATCTTTTTAAAGTTACATTATGCGAAAGGATTTGGTTTAAAAGTTGCTCATATGAAGTCTTGACAAAATTATGATATCTTTAATGGATTTCTTTTGTAGATTCTGGATAAGTTATAATTTACTTTTATTTATTCAAAAAGACATATTCAAAATCTACACTACTTTAATGTGGGGTTGAATGTAGCAAAAAGTAGCGGAACCATCAAGTGAAGTAGTGAAAATTAGCGAAGTAGCAATAGGATAAAAAAAAGTAGCTAAACGTTTTCAAACGTAGCAAAATTCGCAAAAAATCGCATGATCTGGAAACACTGCAAGGGTGTCGAATTCGCGACCCAACCAATATATCGGCACACAATAATATAAAATAAAATTTTAAAAAAATTTCTCCCGAAATAGAGAGGAAAGCTAGCAACAGATAAGAGATATCGTGTCATGATTTAAACATTAAATTCTTCTTGTTCTTTTATTTGTGTTTATTATAATGTATTATTAGAAATAAAAATACGTTTCTATGAATGTTGATTTTTTGTGGCCCACCTAAAGTAAAACCTTGTTTGTTTGGCCCAAGTGTGCCTTCGAGTTTGACACCATTGTTGCAGAGTGCAGACAGCCACGAAGTACGACAACATTCAACAATACAGTCTGTTATCCTCTTGTTTGGGCAGACAAGTTATACAGAATTCAAAAACTAAATAAACATTGTTCCGTGTTATAACACAATGAATGTAATGTAATTTTTTATGCATGAGCCAAAAAATTGATTAAATGAAATTTTGCTTCACAAAAACAGACATGCATGGATAACGTTTAAGTGAATAAATTTCAACGATATCCAAACTTAATAGAATAATCATAAAAAAGTTGAAATTAGTACATAAAAAATAAAAGGAAATTGATTTCAAGTCCACTATTTACGTCTTACAGTATTTATTTCTTCTGCAGACCAGTAAAATATTTAGGTTGAAATAGCATCGGTTATTCTGAATATCAGAACTGACAACATTTTATGTTCAAATTTTATTCTGTTGATTGATTATCAGAAAATAAAAACTGCACAAAGGAATATTAATTAGGTTCCACGGAGAAATCCACTTAAAGAGTTTCCAACAAATATTCTTAGGATTTATATTTCCATTCTTCAGATGTAAATGATTCAAATAAACATTACATACTACCGTATTAAACCGCCATTTTTTCTAAGCCGTACCCTAAATTCTAACCACATTTTTGTAGTAAGAAAATAGTTTTAAAAGGTTTACAATACCCGATATTTAAGAAATTTTTAAATTTTTTAAATGAGAACTGTTAAGAAGAGAATAAATTTAATAATAAATTTGTTTTACCACTATTAAAAACTTTTAAATTTATTCATGAACTTGTCATTGCTCTTGCCATCAGTATCTTGTTCTATTTTCCCCATCCAGGGAATTCGATTCGAAGCCGATTTTCAATAGCTTTGACATTGGAGAAAAAGCGCGGCTTAGATTCAAATAAATGCGGTCGATTTGCAATGAAAAAAACTACTGAAGAAATTCAAGAATAATTTAAATGTTCACTTCAATTTTAATTTTCATGATATCCAGAAGACAAAAGTAATTCGGATTGACTTGAACTTTAAGGACATTGAAAACTCATTGAGCATACTTGAAAAATGAAGATAGAAAGCGCCCTTTAACTAGATGTGGTTTTTCCGAACAAAAACACTTGGACATAGAATCACAAATGATTCCTATTGTATTTTTTTAAGGAGGAATATTCCCATTTCATTATGTATAAAAGAATATATAATATGCAGCGCATTATTTCTTATTCCATTTCCATGATATGGAACAGGAACAAATAATTTAGAGGTATTACATAAAAATTATTACTACGAAGCGAATTATCTTTTAAAAAATGTATTTATGAATTTTAAATTACACTAACGTAATTTTTCCTATCTCGAATTGAAATTAAGGACAGAACTTTATTGAATATAATATTCCAAGTCACACAATTTTTCATTTACTGCCACTTTATAAAAATAATATTGAAATAAAAATAGTACACAATGGTATTCATTTTTAAAATGACATATATGGCAATAATTTTTCAACAACTAGCGTCTCCTATTAAAATAAACTTTAAATGTATCTAAGCGAAAGAATTTTTCTTTTGTCAAGTACATATATTTTTAATTTTTCACTACTACTTTAATATCATAATTAATAAACCTTTAACACTAACTTGCTACATTGTTTTTTACTTATATAATAAAAGTTGCAGTTTCTCATAGTTAGTAATAAATAGAAGAAAATAATTAGATTTTATCTTATAACGGAACCCGTGCAAACTTCATTTAATTAATTTATATACCTTAAAGGAAAAATTTTAAGAAAATGTTTTATAATAAGCTAAATACTTTTATTTATATCATAAGCAATATAATTCAATCTAATTCTATTAAAATAATTTGATTTATTTCAGATATTTTAATATTCATATAAATAGAATTATTTCTTTAGATAAAAGGAATATTTATATGTAAGGTATATTCTTTATCATATATATTATTATATAAATTTTAAAATTGTAAATAACAGTAACTGGAATTAAAATTTTTTTTAACACTCGCAACAAAAAGATGACTACAGTGTTATTGATAATTCCCTCATGGATTTCGAAGTGCCATAGTAAACACACTGAGATGAATACAACAAAAAATAACACTTGGAAGAACGCAGACACAATTCAAGTTTTATTTACATGCATTCCAAGTGTATTTGAAACTTTGGTAACATCAATGCTCAGTTCTTACCACACTCTACTCACTATGGCACTTTCAACGTTATTGACAGCAAGTGCTATCCTTTCATGCTACATCGCGTGACAAAGGGGGTATGAAAATTGGGTCTTATGTAAAAGACCAAGTTTTTAGATAACTCGGAAAGGATAACACTGCTACGATGATTGTACCCTGTTGAGTCGACTGTAGCAGGAACTGTACTATCGTATGGATGAACGCCAGCTGTTTTAAGACTTCCAATCAACCCTAGATATATCAACCTGACATCGCAGACCACCAAGATTTTGAGCTCCTTCTCCAGGCTCCATCGGATTAATGAATTAAGGTATCCGACTGGTTGCGACAACTTTTTTTTGAAAAAATGGAGATATGTGGATTTTTTTTGATGTTTTTAGATTTTTTTAGTACATTTAAAGAAAAATATGCTAAAATTAAGAAGAGAAAAATAAATTATTATTTTCCTAAAATGGGAAAAAATGGGTAAAAATTGACAAAAAATAATATAAACGCGGTCCACTCTGTACCAAAGGTATATGAACAAATTTCAATTTTGCAATTCTGATGTGTTGCTATGTTATTCATTGTCGAAATGACCTTCAGGATAAGAGATATTTTAATTTTTACAAAAGCTAGAGCATTTTATCTCAGTTACTATATGAAATTGCTTAAAGAAATAGTGATTATATTCACATAAGGGACTGCAACTTTTGTAAGAAAACAGTGATTGATGAACCTGGAGGTTAAAACACTTCTACTATTACACATAACTTACACAAAAAATGTCAGTTAATTATTTTCAAAACCTTTTTAGCAAGCGCTGTCCCCGTTTAATTATCCTCATAAAATCCCATTTCGAGTAAAACGTGTTTTAAAGTGTGGCATCTTGATTAAAGTAATGGCATCTATGCTTTTACTAAAACACATGTAGTTTTTGTTCTAGTGAACGGAAAATGATAAACTTGGTATTTTTATAAAGTTATTAAGATGGCTTATAAAATAAAATCATGAAAAAATTTGTCAATTTTTGGCAAAATTCCCAATTTTAGGGTAGTCGGATACCTTAAGGCAATTTAGTGATCTAGTTTAGGATGGGCATCTTTCAATTTTTCCACGAGGCTTTGCAGATTCTGTAAAAAAATAGAAATCTAAATATTAAATGAGAGACGTTCGCGGAGGCTCTAAACGACACTGGGCCCCCGGGGGTCAGTGGATCACAGTTTAAGAACTACTGATGAATGCCGTATAACAAAAGTCTCTCGCTTAGAACACTTGTAAAGCATGTAAATAAAACTAGAATTGTTTTTCTGTATGCTTTTAAAAGTTCTTTTTTGCTGTCTTAGTTCTTTTACTATAGAGCTTCGAATTCCGGAACTGAATTATGAATAATCCTGTATAATTGGAAAAATATTGAATATCTTAAGCATTTTAGAAGCTGATGTCTTGTGATGTCAGTCTTATGGGGAGAAGTTAAGTTTATTTAGTAAAATATCGCTGCCCTATTCTTCATCAAATAAAAATTCGCTTTTGAATGAGTTTTAAATAAACCTTTATTTCTATTTCAAAAAGAAAAAAAAACGCTCTTATTAGTGGCAATAAAATCCAAAGATATAAAACCCTGCTTAACGATTATTGACTTCATGCATTCCTCCATGCTACCATCAATCAATTAATGAAATGTATTCACTATGCAATGAAACCACTCTAGAGAAATCAGAGCAATACTCAAAAGAGACTACTCATAACAGAACAGAAATTTATCCAATTTCTCTCAGGGGAACAGGGCAGGATTTATAAGATTACCTTCAATGCAGGAATCCAATAGTATTTTCTTACTCCCCTTAATGGAAACTCGAGCCATTACACGTTGCCATATCTCCTAGCGCAGTCTCCAGTAAATTTCTTTACGATCCCCTCTAAAGTATATTGGGACCGGGATTACAGTTTTCTCATCCCCAGTGAGCTTTAGAACCACTTCCAAGTGCATGGGTCAGGATAAGCAAAGTCTTAGAATAGGTATTAGAGTATTATTTTGGAAGATATACCTTTTAGATAACTTCTCAAAACGAGATTGCGAGAAAAATTTTCTGATTCAAAAATTTTGCTCTTAAATATTTTATTAAAGTTCTTAAGAGATTTAGTCTGTATCCATTACAACAACTCGCTGAATGCGCTGATAAATCTTTTTCAATAACTTGTTAAATGCAAGATATAATTGTAATTATATGTATTTTTCTTTACTAGAATTTAATATTTTCATTAGAAGACGAACTGTGGTTAATAGATAATGTAGATATGGTTTAATCATTAATAGATGATGGATAGAAGCCTTAAATTCACTTAAGCATGCCTGTTTGGAATATTAAATTTAAATAGGCATCCAAGTCATCAAATAGTAAAATAGGAAATTTGGGATAAAAATATAATGTAGGATGCTATAGTTATTATTTGACCTAATTGACCTAGTTATTATCGACCGTATAGTAGTTCTTTGTATGAGCATTACTGTAATGCGCAGCTTATTAAATAATGAGAACTGTGGAAAAAAACTGTTGGTATAATTTCTAGCCTTACCTGCCTACTCACTGGATTTTTCAGTATAACACAACACTTTTAAGTTATTTTTATCCAAGTTTCATCATTAAGTTTTTGTTTGTATTGAAAAATATTCTTCTAGATTTCATCTCTTGATTTAAAAAAGATAGGATTTAGATTTCTTAAACGGAAGTATATTTTTCTTTTGTGTGCTTAACCCCTTCCCCCTCTTCTTCGAAGTCGATATCCACGACACCCGTTCCTAGTGGTTCTCTACTTAACCAAAGAAACGCGCTTACCACATTTCAAATCTGTAGGTCTAATTACTCAAAAGACAAACTTCTGAAAATCTAAAGCGCCCCGTCATCCAATATCCTTGAGAGTCAATTACCGTTGAATCTGTTCGTAGTGGATCTATACTAAATGAAAGAAACATGCTTGTCAAGGAAATACCCCCCAAATGGGATTTTCTATGTATAACACCTCCTTTACCCCTTTTACAGTCTATTTCGGTACAACCATTCTTAGCGTATAACTACTCAACAAAAAGTCAACCTTATTGAAATGCAAGTTTAAAGATCTAATATTTCTAAAACGGCGTTAATTTTCAACTATACTCCTACGCATCTCTCCTTGAGAGTTTATATCCTCTGGGGGGCAGACCCACTCAGAGTGAAATTCTGTTTCCTAAACGAAAGAAAAAAAGGTTTACTAAATTTTAAGTGCATAGGTTTAATGATTCAAAAACGGGAGTTTTTCACCCCCTTAAGCTTACTTTGTGGAGGATTTCGGTAAGACTCGTTCTTAGCAATTCTCTCCTCAATACAATGAACACGTTAGCCGAATTTCAAGTCTATTAGCTCAATAGTGGGAATATATTGATATGTACATCGATAGATTTGAAAATACTACTAAGGATTTTAAACTATACACTTTTGCACTAAAATGAAACTGAAAATCATCGATCTTGAGCCAGTCGATTTACTTTTAAACTTTTTTTAGTTTTATTAAAATTATATACTCACAAAGGATTGAAAAGGATTTCGGATAACAGGTAACTAGAATTAAAATATATTTGTTGAAACCTTTTTTTTAAAATGAAATGTATAATGTATAAAAAAATCTTTGTTTCCTTCAGGTTATTACTAAGCGTAGTAAAAAATCGCCTACAAATCTCTTTTAAGCGAAAATAAAATTTAGTAATGATATAATTTTGAAAGTTATGAGTTGCTTAAATTATTTGGACTTGACTGATAAAAAGACACTGAAAACTCATGAATAAAAAAGAACTTACCATCATGAAAGTACTGGAAGCAGCTGAACAGAGCGCAAGAACTGGGAATTATGTTTAAAATAAATTATTAGAGCTAGTGCAGCGAGCGATTTCATGAGGTTTTCCTTTTAAAACTAAGTTGGGGTTGTTTACTTTAAAGTTCTATTGAATGCTTAACTGCCCTTTCTTTAGAGTGAAAATAAGAAATGCAGATTAGATTTGGCATATAAAGAAAGGGATTTGCGTGGGCAAAAGGATAACTACGATTTACACTCCGAATGTGAGTTTTCATTGATTGAATCAATTCCTTTAACAGACTCAGAAGTTTTTGCCTTCTATTAGAATAATCATCGCACAAATTTCATTGGGCGTCTGATTCGATTTGTCCTTTCAACAGTGGAACTTCATCTGAATATTTGGAAATTCAGCGTCAGAGTGCTCGCCTATCTTTTGGTGCTGACAGATAAGTGTCTTTTGATTATTTAGGTAGATAGTAATTTATCTCCCCCCCCCCTTTTACTTTATCTCTTATGCTGGCTGGGTAGCGTGGTTGTTTTATCACTGGCCTTCTGTACCCATGGTTGAGGGTTCGACCCGGCCCAAGTCGGTGGATTTTCATGAGGCAGAATATCGTTAGTGGCCTTGTCGTATGATTATACGGCATATAAAAGATCCCTAGAGTATCTGGTTGGCTTGGGTGTTCTCGGCAAGGTCAGGTGCCTCCCTCTGGGGATAAAACTGGGCATCAAAATTACTAGCCGTAATTGGTATCGCCTATACGGTTCCGCATTAAAAAGTGATACCAGCTCTAAGGTAATATACTAGGTCTAGATAAATGGTAAAACACCAATTCTCAGCCCATTAGAAATTTTATCTCTTACAACTCAAGTAAGTATTCAATAATAAATTGATTATTTGTGTATGTGGTCTTTTCTCGGTGTTTTATTTACCTCGACTACTAAGTACGTTTCAAGTCAGAATCTTTCGAGTACGGAATCCTCGGAGCTTGATAGTTAGGATTGGAAGGGGACCCGCTTATATTATTTAATGCTTTATTTAGAGTCTTGCTGAAGAAAACGTAATAATTTAATAGTGATGTGAGTAGGTGATCAATCTTTCGTTTTCCTAAAAAAATTGTAACAACAATCTTTGTTTTGATTTAATTTTAATTTACATCACGATCTTAGATAACATGACGGCTATTGGTGATGGACCTTGTTGCTTAAAACCATGGGCAAAACCCTTCATTGCAATCCCACCGCGGTTAATAAAAGGGGTTAGAGTCTTATATAGGGGGCTCTAATCCTCTAAGAAAAAAGTGAGTGCATAATTCATTCTTTTAAACAAGAATTTTCTTTTGATCGCACCTATATTTTTAGAAGGACAGAAGAAAAAGATTAAACTTTTATAGTCTTCCCCAATTTCTTGGTTTGTATTTTAAACACGGACTTTTACAATGCATCGGCGTTGCACTTCACGTCATTACATGAGACTGCAATTAAAAATCAATAAGAATTTACTGCATCAATAAAGATTTTTATAGCATTCTGATGTGTTCGAGCTCCTAACGATTCTGCTTACAGTGGCGGAGTGAAAAGAAACGAAATTAGGTTAAAATAAATTTTATTTATTTTAGTTAGTGTATAATTTTTTTGGAAACATTCAAATCACAACTCAATTATGCTGTTGTTTTCTTATTTGTCTTTATTTTTTATAAACAAGTATTGAAGCAAACATTATGTAAAACAATATATGTTCTCTGAAATTACAAAAGTTTTGAAAAAAAAACCCAAATAAGCTATACACTGACTTATTCACTCATCAGGAGATCTCCTGAACTATATATACCTACAGACTTGAAATTTTGTAATGATGTTTCTATTTTTGAGTAGAAATCCGTAAAGAACAGGTTCTACACAGAAATGTACTCCCAAGGAGATTACGGAGGTATTGTTGATACAAATTGCAGTTTTTCAACTATTAGACCTGTGAGCGCTACCTATTTGAAGCCGCTCCTTCCCCGTCTTGCCTACTTAAGGGGAGGGGGGAAGCATCACCAGTAACTTCTATAATAACTATTATTTTATTACTATTCAAACACACTAATCAACTACAAGTGAAACTACAAGAGGAAGTATCCCTAGGATTGATATAAAGAAAGAAATATATTCTAAGTGAACAACTCCAAGTAAACAAGTGCAAGTGATCTGGTTAATTTAATTCAATCTATCTTAGATTCTTAAACCTTAACCCATTAACTTATTATAGAGACAAAGTTCTTCCTAAGCCCACGTTGTGATAATGAAATAAATCTCACTTACAAATCACCGCAACAGTTCTCTTTCTATCCTACATTTACAAAAGATTGACTTTATATAGTCCAACTAATTTAAATATCAAGGCTTCTTCTTGAGAGGGATGGCTGTGAAATAACGCGAACTCTGGCCCCAAAATTTCCCCAAGAGAATTATTGATAAGGTTGCGTATAGATTCATCACATACCTACAGACTTGAAATTGTTGAATTGTCGATTATAGATCAGCTAAGATCCGTTTTGCAGAAAGAGGCTTCCAAGTGGTCTTGCCGGGACGTTGTAGATAAAATGACTTTTCAAAAAATATTTTTGAACTATTAGACCCACAAACTTGAAAAATGGCAATCGTGTTTATTTTGTTGAATAGAAATTCGCTGAAAAAATGGTTTTATGAAATTGACTGTTTGTGAGGGGGGTACGGGGGCATAAAAAGAATTATCATTGTGTAATAGAAATTCAAGTCCTGCTTTTTTTAAAATCAAGCATTGATGACGATAAGAATATTATTTAATACCATCGAAAGCGTAGTACTAAAGAATTAGATATCAATAATTTAAAAACAATGCGTAGTCATACAAAATTTTATATATCCTGAGAAGCGAGCGAATAATGGCTTATATGTACACTTTGCCCGATACAATAAATTAAGCACAATAAAAAAGCAAGTAGAATAGATTAAAATTGATAACGTAGAGAATGCATAGAATTTTTTTCAATGGGGCTGCATTTTAGTAACTTAGCCTTTGCAGAAACGGCAAGGCCCCAAATGGGAACCATTTTATGGTGGCCCCATATCGATATCCTATTTGGATGCTTGAATTAATTTTTATTTCAAGCTCTTGTCAGAGGCTAAATATTGCCACGATTTAATTTTGCCGAGAGTATCGGAGTCAAATGGATACTCAAGGGATTTTTTATATGCGACATAATCATATAACACGCGTTCCCACGTTTTTCGCTTCCAGAAAATCTATTCCCTCCAGCCGGGATCGAAATCGCAACCGTAGGCTTACGAAGTGGGCACGCTACCTCTTCGCCACCGGATAATAAAATCATAAAATAATCATTAGATAAAATAATTTTACTTATGAAAAGTTAGTTTTAATGCAGCGATAAATTACAGATCTATCAGTAAGAAGTAGTTTTACCTCTTACAGTAAGCAGCAATTCTACAAAAGGCAGATGGTGCATCGTCCTTTAGATGCAGTAAGGGATTGATTAGAAGTGAAGAAGGCTCCATACAATTCATTCCATACTAGCAAGAGTTCCCTACAAGCAATGGACGAAGTTTGTATGGGGTCGCATGATCAGCGGCTGTGTGAGGATGGATTCTCGCTTCTTGAAATAGCCACTCGCATTAAACATAATGGCATGCGATGTGGGAAATTTGTACCTTCGAGAATGGGTGAGCCACGTGATAAGGCACCAACCACACTACGGGTTCAGACACCTTAACATCTTGCCGATTATGGACCCTACAGCGTCCTCTCATGCGTTGACACCCTATTGAGGCACACCGACGGGTGTGTCCTTTTCATCCTCCGCTATGAGTTGGCTTCTACAGAGCCATGGACTATGTGCAAGGATTCCTCCGCGTTCAATTTTCTTAACGTTGAGCCACAAACTCATTGGGCGACAAGGCGCCGATTGACAACAGATGAGCCCTCTACAATCTGTATCCGCGGTAATCTAGTGCCAGTGAAGATTTGCCGTGTAGAGGGGCTGATGCTCGTTAAAAATCTTTCGAGTTCAATGTCCTCCGGTTGGGTTGGTGAGGAATTTGTGAAAGGAGATGCTAGATCAAGTGTAGTCCTAATCGCTTGATCATGGTTCAAAATGACGAGGTCCGTTGCCAATATCTCTCGTGTTGCATTATAGAGCGATGCTTATAAACACTCCCTCGCATCCGCTACAATTTGAGCTATAATGATGAAAGCGGGCTCATGAGATGTTTTAGAGAGGTTTAGTTTTACGGTGTTGAGGATTTCGATATCACATGGGCGATTCAGCGCGCTGTAGATGGTGGGGAAGCTGAATATAACCCAAAGTTCTATCCCTCTTGCATCATCTTCTTGGGGTTAAAATTCTACGATACCTCTCCGTATACTGTTTGGTATATGTAAATCCAAATAAAACACTTAAAGCTTTAAATAATATGTTCTTTGTTTTGATAAAGCATATTTTCTTCAGAATCTTATCATTCAATTGAAAGGTTATGAGGAGTGTAAAAGACTGGCAAAAAATCAATAGAGAGAATTGTCTTAGTTAAATACTGACAATTTTTAAAAATAAAAACAACTTTGAGAAATACATGGACGCAACAATTTAACCAATTTCTGATAACTCAAAATTTGATTTATAAGTAGGGTAAAATTGTATCTTTTTTTGTGGGACGAGCCTATTAATCATCAATACTAACATTTGATTTCATTTTTTTTTTTATCATTTAGAAAATAAAATTATTTATCGTCAAAAAAACCTATAGTTAACTTAAATGTAAAGACGTAATAATAATAATAATAATATTAGATTAATGTTAATAATATGAATATTATATGTACTGCAATTAAAAATTATATATATATATAGTTACACCGCGTACAATCTGTTAGGTGTGCTATTGCATGTACTATGATATATAATTTACAACCAGAATACACCTAAAATTAAATTACAGCCAAAATTTTGAGTTTGTTTTCTGAGTAGAAAGCCCTTTCGTGCACTGAAAGCACTTCCTCAGTAATTCTTCACTGTTGCCAAAAAATAAGGTTTAAATAGGCTAGGGTAGGGGGTGGGCGTCCGGTGAGAAGAGATTCCAACGCTTCCTGCTGAGCCATCATTTCGCTTGGTAGAGTTTCCGCACTGCAAAAGAACTGTGATGCCGGAAGGGTCACTTTCACATTCCGGATATCCAAAATTGAACCAGGGATCAAATCTAAGGTATCCGAAGACTTCTGGACACCTTTTATAACTTCTTAATACATTCTTTGAAAAAAGTTAACAATATAAATGTGTGTGTGCAGGATGAAATGAAGTTTCATACTTCTCCGGAAAATACTATAATACTTTATATTAAAAAATTTCCCAATCTTCTCAAACAAAAACAATAATTAACCCCTTGGGTGGTTAATTTTTTTGCCCGAAATGTTCCAAATAAAGGCGCATTTTTGTATTGCATATAGTTAAGCATAATGCTTAACACATATTGTGAAAATATAAGAATTTTATTTTTTTTCTTCAATTTTTAAGTTTTTACTCTATTTTTATTTTATTTTATAATTGTGGAACACAAAAAAACCCAATTTTGTGCTTTTTATAAGTACACTCTGCATTCTATGAAGAATGTTTCATATATTTTAAAAGAATTTCTCTCATACTAACAAAAAAATTTCATGTTCATAATTTTTTTCCCCAAACGATTGACGATTTAATGTATGTTTGCATATATATTTGACCACACGATTTGAAGCATGGTGTAATACTAAGACTTACATTGCAATGGGGACAAGAGATAATACATACTTTTTTGGATTATCTTTCCATTTTCCTTTCTTCTCAAGCAACATATTGCCCGTTGCCTTGCAAATCCCTTTTCTTTATCGAATATTTTCAAGAATTAATAATGAATGTTCCAGAATCTTCATTAAAAAAATCCCCGCTTTCACCACACACACAAAACAATCCCTAATAGGAGGAATTTCCTAAATATGACAAGCTGAATCTCTTAAAAACACTAGCATTAATAAGCTCACTATAAGAATGAAAAATATGCTCAAATCAAAGATAGAAAAAAGAAAATATCAGTGCCCGTACAGTGTACGGGTAAACCATTTATGATTAGGAATCGATAGCCCTTGTATTCTAATTGTATGCTAACCTCTTACTAGCAAACCAGTTAAGAGGTTATCGTACAATTCGTTTGGTAAAACCGTCACTAATTTGGATTCTAAGAAAAGTTAACTATGAACTATAGGCTGGATTTAAAAATAGCTTGCAATGCAACCAAACTGATGTTATGGTATCCCTTTTGACAAAGAATTCAGTTTTTCTACAGAATTATTTGCTTAAATTTATCAATGCGTCTAAATAAAATGCTTAATATCTTGAATTTAAAATTCTATGTTATAAAAGCATTTTTTAAGGATTTATATGATCGTTTGAGGAGAAATAAGTCTAATTGCAAAAGCGCGTTTATGTAAATTTTGTATTCGAAAAGAGTTGCATGGTTGTTAAGCTTAACAAAAGATTGTTTTGTAGCAATTGGAATACCAATTGTGATTTAAGAGAAACTTATTACAGATGTAAGCTAATTCATTGGGAAAAGAGTGCATCTACTCATTATGTAGACTTCAATTAGCATGAGTCTAACGACTTGTGTATACCTATAACTTGTCTGTGTATGTAATGTAAAGGAAAAATTGGTATTCATTTTGTGATTTTTAGTCGCGGCACTAAAAACACTTTTTGATATTGATCACATCATCGCTTATTTAACTTTAACATCAGGAGTTTTACTCTGAACAGGCTTTTCGCTCAAGTGCCAGGATACAAGAGAGGTAACTATTCGTTTCCTAGATTTAAATACTCGAATAAAATCAAGAGAAAAACCGAAAAAGAAAAAACGCAATCACGTGCTCAAGAGAAGGGTAATATAAGTTATTTTTAGAAATTACACTAGTGTTTTAGGAAAAAGTTAAAACCTCTCAGTAAAGCACGTGTAAGCCATTATGATATTCTTTTTCTTGTAATCGCCAATAAATCTGTCAAGAATTCAAGGTGTTATTCTTTTAATGAAGAATTGCTAGTAAGTTTGTCAGAATATAAGTCATAATTCTTCATTGCGAGATGTCAATGTACCTCGTAATTTTGAATAAAGTCAAGGAACAAGGAGGATACCTGATCAGGCATCCTACACTCCAAATTTTCACACTCTGTTCACTTGAGGACCTCGACAAATTTTCATACACCAGCCCTTTTAATCATCAGCCCATGAACATTTGAATCAACAGAAATAAAGCCCAGTATGAATTCCAGACCTTGACCACTCGATCAACACGGCTTGCATGAATTTAGTGATATTGTAGATTATATATCAAATGAACTATCATCAATTGATGAAATATTTCTTTACTTTGGTCTAATACAACACATATCAATTGCAAATCACAATGCAACCATTGTAAAATAGCAAAACTAATCAATAAATTTTATCACCAATTACAATTTTAATCTTTCTGTGAAATATTTATTTGATAAATATGCACCGGGCTTAGGAAGTAATTTTCATTTGGTTAATGATGAGATCCCTAGTTTGTCTTCCTTTTTGGACTTAAACATGTAGAGGAAAAAAGTCTCTATATTGTGCTCAGGAAGTGAAGAGAGCTGAACTATGACAAAATAATTGAAGGAAAAAAACGAGTAATTATTTCCTTAAAAAAAGTTAAGTGTAATCTTAATAACCCGTTGAAATTTTTTACAGTTTTAACGGTGAAAAAAGAATTTACGTGTAAGGTGATCTCGAAGCATGTTTTTTTATGTACCGAAGTATATAAAGTAGCGAAGTAGTATGTTAAGTAGCGGATCAAGTATGTTGTTAAAAAAAATTTGTTTTTCTTGCTTAAGTATTTTCCGCAGCTTGGTCAATCAACAAAATCAAGTGTAAACCTTTTTATTAAATAAGCATGTACTTGTTGGAATTTTTTGAAAAAAATTTTCCGTTAATGTAGTCATCATCAAATTGAGAAAATTGTTTAATAGTCATTCAAAAGCTTTGAAATAATTCCTAAAAATAGTTTCGGTGGAGAACAAAAAACCACCTTTTCAATAATTATCTTTCTGTTTTTATAATTGCTAGTATTCTAAATATAGAACACTGAGTCAGTAAAATGAAAAAAAAATAATAATAAATCTTAAGATTATTTAAAAGGTATATTATAGACGGAAAATCTTTGTTCACATTTAAGTGGATGAAAAAATAATTGCAGAAGGATTATTTTAAAGATACATTCTAAAAGGAAAATCTTTATTCACATTTAACTGGATGAAAAAAACAGCAACTTGCAATTAGTTCTCAGATGCATATTGTGACTAATGTGCAGAAATTAAGCCTTTTAAACCATTTTTCTAAAGATATGTGTGGCTTTTTTTAAAAAGCATTTGCTTTCGATATAAATGACGTTTTAATTAAACGAAAGTAGGCTGGAATTAGAACTCTTTCGAGTTTTCGGTAGAAATTAAAATAAAAACAAGATCTATCTCCTCCATTCCTGTTAAAATATTTTTGATTTTAAGAAAATTCTTTTACATTGTTCACTAAGGCTTTATTTTAATTAATTTCTGATGCTCCCTTATCTGTAAAGTTATATTCTGTTGAGATTCTCCCTAATGATAACTTTCGCAAGCATATAATCAAAATAAAGTACCTAAAACTTGATTTTTGAAAAGAATAGAAAGTTAAGCAAACAATCATGATAAATACACTAATTTAATTGAGCTATAATTTCAAAAAAGTTTAAGCTTTTTTATTTGAAAATTAAAGGTTCTATTACTTTAAACAGGAATAAGTAGCATGTAATGATTCTTGAAAAGAGACATTTATATAAATATATTATTTTAATATTTTCAGCCAATAATTATTACTTTCAAAAGCACATTGTTCACTTAAAAACATTTAAGAACTTGTTTTGTAACGAGGGTTTGAAAGGACGGAAGTTAAAAACTTTCTTTAGCCAGTTAACTGTGGCATCTCCGTTTGAGAGCGCGCAACTGTGTATCATGGAAATCGAACGATGATGAGAATATTCGTTAATCACAGAGTAAGTGTCGCTGTTAAAAAAATGGATAAAAAAGATAGGCTTATTTCATAAAATTGGCTATTTTATCACTAATTCTTATTTATTTGATTAACATAAGCATATATTACATACATATTCCTCGAAAAAAGCTTCATGTAAAGGTAAGAATTTATGGTAAAGGTAAGAATAGATGTAAAGGCAAGAATTTATGGAAAGGGTAAGAATTTAAATTCCTCCTGTAAAACTAACTGTCCAATGGAACACCTAAATGCGCACTGATTCACTTCCATCTTTACTGACAAAATATTTTCTATCTGTCCTACAAGGGAAGTTCTGGAGTCCGTGCTGTAGGGTTAACCACAGTCTTCCTACCGGAAAGCATCCTTGCTTTTCTCAACCCAATAAAATAACTGTTCTTCAGGCAGCACGGCATTGGGTCAATACTCTATCAGCTTATGGCTCAAACAATTAGAATTTTCATCACTTTATAGCTGGGCAACTTTTGATCAGCAGCTATCAATGGCCTCAGCGCCTGGTTGGTACCCCGCATTTGTCCCATGGTTGCCCATACCTCAAGGATCGCCCATACCGTTATTCCCCCCCCCCGGGGTTGTTGATTTTTTATTCCTTCTCATGGTTTCACTTTTCTTCTCATACTGAGTAAAAGCGCTTCGCGCTGAGGCTCGATAATTCTAATTTTAGTTAGTAGTTCAAGGAACCCTATTAAAAATCAAATCTCCGACTTTTGCCCATTTTAGACCAACATCTAAAAAATCTTATCATCTCAAATAACTTCCTTATGTGAATTTATATGCTGTTTCAGCCGGTGCATACGGTTACGCATGAGTTCATCTCCAATTTTTCAAATTTTTTTATTGATTTGTTTTGCTTTGGCCTGGCCTCAAAATGTTCTAAACATTTTGCAATTTGAGGATATGTTTATTTTTTCAAAAAATTACAATTTAAATAGCCAAGCATCACTACTTTTTTACGCTTGACGAGTATACTGATTAATACACAAAAACCTGCAACTTTTCCCTGACGAGTATACTAGTAAATCACAGTTACATGGTTTAAAAAATTATTGTTTACATAAGTTCCATTTAATGTAAAATCGTAGCGCTCATTTTGAAAATTAGCTTTAAAATAATTATTAGTGAGCTATTATTTTTGTTCACAATTGTTGATTTTAAGATGCACGCGATATTTCTTCTAGCTTCAATGATCAAGAATAATTGTACACAAGAAACACGAAGTTATTAAAATAGAAGATGTGATGGGCTCAATGCAGGACGATCACATAAGATAAATGCAATCACGTGTTTTCCTTGGCATTAAAAAAAAGACAGAGATATTATATACCTGTAAAATTTAGACACTATTTCAAATAAGTAAATTGGGTTAAAATCTTCAAGTGTTAAAAATATTTCACAACTAAAAAAAATATAAATGCTTTACACGCGTGCCTTTAAAACAACTACATTTAAAAAAAAATTTATATACGTTTTTATTGTTGAAAAATATGTACTTCTTAAAAGAAAGTTTCCGCAAAAAGCAAATGTTGGCAACAGGAAATAGCATGAACTGATTGGCTGGAAATGCGTGATTGTATTTATGGTGTGACTGACGTCACATGAATTGGTGGACTGATTGGCTGGAAACGCATGATTGTTATTATCATGTGACTATGACGTCACATGAATTTAGCTCATCAAATGTAATAATATACATGTGTTATTTAAATCAAATTATTTGTAAGCGGAATTTATTTGTAATCATTTTTTTGTATTGAAAAATGCATAAATTCCTTAAACCTTCCTTGTAAAATACAAGAGATAATCATTATAAAAATATAAAATAAAGATATTCCGAGAGGTTAAAAAGTAATTCTAAATGCTTTGGATTTTAACCAAAGAACCCACTTAATAAAAAAAAAAGCTCAAATAAAGGCTTTTACACGAACACATAAACTTTCATATTAGAACACCAGCCATTTTCGCCAAATCAAAACCAATCGCCAAATAACGTGATATGCTGCAAATAATTGAAAAATGTTCCCGCACATGCTCAAACACAACTTCATTTAACATTTTATTACATTTTTTCTGGTATTCTGAAAAAAAAAACCCCAATAAAAACTTCATAGTTTTAGTGTGATGAATCAGTTATTGGGATCTAGGATTATATCCAAAGAAAAACCTTAAGGTTTATTTGCTATTCGGTCGATGAACTTAAATTCTGGATCGTGGTGTTAAAAGTAAAGGATTTTAGAAAATCCTCAAACAAAGAACACATGTAAATTTTTAACACCGACTGTGTTCGAGGTGGCCACAACTCAAAAAATCAGCCGCCAACAAAAAGTCCTTGAAACCGATAAGAATATATGTTTAGCATATGTTCTGAGTAAGTATCAAATACTCATCAATTTTATTACATTGTTCTTTACATATATACATTATATCTCTTCTTAAAGTGGTGTTTTTTTAGAGAGCATAAAAATAAACATGAACAATTCATTTCAGTTTATAAAGAATGAAAATAAATTCCAAGCATAATTTTTTTATCCTAATCATAAAAATGTACTTATATGTTCTTAAAATCATAATAATCTTTTTGCCCTAGTGCAGCATTTCTTAAATTGTGGGGCGCGCCCCTCTAGGGGAGACGTGGTAACCCAACATTGGGGGTCGCGAGAATATCGAAAAGTCGAAAACAAAAGACTATTTAAAAAAATATTAATTTATTGAAAAGAATCAAAACAAAATACATTCTGACAAATGAAAAGTAAAATACACACATTTACACAGATGTTATACACTTATAAATGTATCAGTACTGCAAATTATTGGATAATTAGATTAACAATACTAACATAAGTTAAGAACATGCTTAATAATTACTAGTGACCACGTGGGCATGTCATAAATTTATATGCAAAATTTAAAATTTATCTTTATAATTTGTACGGTATATAATTAAAGTCATATTCTCTAACTTCAACGTCGAATTACATTATTATTGAATTCTGATATTGTATGGAAGGGGGGGGCGATGAAAATTATGATTGAAAATTGGGTCGCTAATTCTGAAAGCTTGAGAAGCATTGTCCTAGTGTAAAATATAACTACTGCCATATAACTGCTAGAAACTGAGAAATAATGTGATGCGCACAAAGAAACAAGTAATTTGGAAATATAAAGCTAGATGGTACTAAGAAACATCTTATAATGATGCAATCATGGCGACGTAATATGCTTGTATTAAACTGGAACTAAGCGAATTTTTTTGAAAACGCAGATTGAATTTGAGTTATTTTATGTTCCACAAAAAGTCAGTGTGACCTTCATCACGATGATAAACCAAAGAAACTAGATTCATCAGAACTGAATTATGACTGCGTCGTTTTAAATTTTATTTCCATACTCTGCATTTTGGGATGTTTGCTTTTTTGCAAGTGTTACATGCATGGTCATTAAGTGACTTGTGGCTTAAAAGTTATCAGATATGAGCTGGAATTCTTTTTACCTTTTTTTGTGTGGTATGTTGATTTTTTGTTAATATTTCTGAAAAGCTTCGTATTCCCCCTGTTAAAAAACTTGTTTCTGGATTTTTCGCTTCAAAATACCCATTAATGCAAACGCTGATTTTTAGATCATACATTTTGCAAGCAATCTAACAGTAACCTTAAATTATAGAAAAACTAAGGCAAAGTATAAAATATCCGAATTTATATAACACAAATAGAAAAATAAAAATGCGATGGAGATATTAGGAACTATCTTTTCTAGAACCTTGCTGCTCTCTGCATTCATGATTTTATTTCTTTCAAAATTCTGAAGGATTATTTTAAAGAAAACGGAATTTAATTAATTTTTTTATTGATAGTTAATTGCTAGTTCTATAAAATATTGTCAGTAAAAACTTTGTAAGAATTTATTACTAAATACGATGACGTACGAAGGGGTCTTCCCCTAATAAATCAAAAGATTTTTTATTTTTAAGTTCAAGTCTACGTCTATATGTGTTTTTAAAATACGCAATTCCCTCTTTCTTCCCCATAAAAATCTGTACCGCCACTAAATAAAAATGTATTATTTTAATATCAAAAAGTATTAAAATGTCATTTCAAGAACAAATTTTTTAAAAATGCATATCTTAATTTATTATAAATCCCACATGAGAACCCACTTGAACAATAGGCTTATAGAATAACATTAAACAATTGATTTTTGTTGTGTATTTTTAAACTAAATATAATTTTTTTGTTTTAAGATTTTTATTGTGATACAGATAAAATTTTCGAAATGATTATTCAGAAATATGCCGTACAATTTTTTCCAGAAAACTTTTCTCTGGCTTTTTGTATCTTCATTCCAATTTAGATGTATTTAATGTGCAAGATATAAATACCCATAAATTTTTAACACATTTATGTATTAAAACTTCTTTCTATTTTTTAGTTATTCTTTAGAAGGAAATGTGAAAAATAAGAGAAACTCTGCCTGATAACTTAAACTCTAAATCTGTTTTCTTTCAAGTTAAAAAGATACTATTTAAGTTTATATTTCTTTTAATTCAACGTTTGAGAAAATCAGTAGTTTCTTTATTTTCTTTTATATTCGAGGCAAGTAAAGAATTCTATTTATAGTCTTCTCCCATTAGTTTAAAGATTACCATAATACATTTTATACACATGTATTCAGTATGTGTCCTTGCTTGTACACTTGAAGAAATTCGTAACAATCTTGAAAAACTTCTCTGCTTGCTCGTTGAACAAAGTGTATTTCTAAGGGCTCTGTCGAAAAATAATGGTCTACTTAAGCACCTACATTTGTTTAATTTTGTACAACATGTATAGCTTATTAATCTTTTCTCTGGTATACACCTCAGGGTTATAGATATTCTGCATTTTCAGTGAATCAACTAATATATACATACAGGGTGTCCAGCCTTAATGTGACCCAACAGCTAATTCCCTAACCGTTCGGTTTAGATATGCACTTCCAATTTGAAAAATGTTTTAAAAAGGTAAAGAATGTTTTTACGTGCTTTTCGAACAAAAAACCCATTTACAAAAAAATTACAAAAATGAATTTTTATATGCTCCCCAGGTCCTATCAGTTATATTTAGGAAAAGATGCAGTACACAAAAACAAAGTAAACACAAAAAGTTTTATTTTATTACGATAAAAACTGACCGAGTTATGCCTACATAAATTTGAAGCATCTGAGTTGCTCAGAAAAGAGGGTCGTATATAAATTGAATTTAGAGAACAGTAATTCACTATCTACAGAAAGAGCAAGATAAAAACACCATAGTAGTATTAAACATCGTAGTAAACATCATAGATTGACAGTTTGTATTGCTGTATGACAAAAAATAAAAGTTAAATTAAAGAAATACAACTTGTACCGAAGAGAATAAAACAGCTTGTTTTAACAAATAGCAGCAAAATAATACAGGATTTGCCATTCAAATTATAGCATAATGTGGAATGATGAGCCAATCATGAATCAGGGGCTTTATTATATCAGAATGATTAAATTAACTTAAATAATGGTGAAGGAACGAGGTGTGGCACAAGTCAAGGGAATGGCAACTCCTAGTTTTATAAAAAATATAAATAAGCGTTGAACAGCTCGGGCAATTGTACAATAAGATGGATGTCTTCGAGTGGGAAATTTAATGGCATAAAGTCTTGCCACCTCTCTTTTATTTTGATTACACTGTCAATAAAACAGTACCATTTCGCAGTATTCTTCATTTGTATACATCTCGTTCTCCCTTACACATGCAATTGCAAGCGACTACACAACAGATTTTTAACGTTCGTCATGATCAGCAAAAACGCAGAAAATCAGACTGAAGCTGCAGTATATAAGTCTATTTTTTGGAACTGCTTTTGAAATGTTTTCTTCGTCCAAAATATTCTATTTTTTCTATGTTTAACACGTACACATAATAAATTTTATTTCTTAAATACTCAATTATTGTAATATTAACGTATGTTTTTAAATTAAAAAAATATTTACATTAGAGTGACGTGCAAGAGCGAAAGTTTCCTGGCAGAGTTCCAACTAATTTCACTTTGGAGACTTCCCCTTACTAACTTCTTGAACATTGCCAAAAAATTGGAAAAATGCAGGATTTTTAAAGTTCCATAACTCGGCCAGTTTTTATCGTAATAAAATGAAACTTTTTGTGTTTACTTTGTTTCTGTGTAATGCATCTTTTCCTAAATATAAGCGATAGCACCTGGGGACCGTATAAAAATTTAATTTTTGTAATTATTTTCTAAATAGTTTTTTTTGGTTCAAAAAGCACATAAAAACATTCTTTACCTTTTTTAAAAGATTTTTCAAATTGGAAGTACATATCTAAACCAAACGGTTCGGGAATTAGCTATTGGGTCACATTAAGGCTGGACACCCTGTATATTAACAGTTATATACATAATGGGTTTTTCAGAATTCATGGAAGAAATTTCAAAGATTAGATACTGAAGCATGATTTTTTTTGTATCGAAATGCTCGAATACAAGTGGCTTGTTAAGGCAAAATCAGATGAAAAAATGCACGAAAGTAATTGTTTATTTTGTTAATTAACAATATTGCTGTTCATTCTTTATAAATTAACTTAAACAGAATGTACTTCCTATTGCGTCTTACAATAATGATATATTTCTCGTCAGTATTGATAAAAAAAATCGGCATTTATTTTCAAATTGACCAAGTATTTCTCATACGCAGGGTGTCAAAAAATAGTGCCTAAACAATGCACAGCCAGATTCCTCGTTGAAAGTGTATGAAAAATGCTCTCAGACTGTATCTTTGCGATTCTTATTCAACGTGAAAAGTATGAAGTCACATCTAGTGCAAGGAAAAAGCACAATATTGGACACTTCAAATGTAGTATTTTCAAATATTTATAAGGTTCAATGTTCAAAGTGCATATGGAGGAGTGCGCACGTCGCAGCAGCGCGGTGTCTACTGAAATACAAGCAGTATGCAGACGAGCAACTAAGTCGTTTGTGCGGTCCAGGAATGGGCATGAAGTCGATCGCGATCGACCAGTAGAACACCAAGACATTTTGTTGTGGCCACTTTTTTTAAAACCTAAGAAACATCTACTTAAAGAAACATATTTATGGGACACGGACGCCATTTGGATTGGAGAATTGGCTTTTTACAATCGATGCGATTGTGTTTACTTAAGCAAATTATTCTATAAATGTATAGACGACACATGCAGTGGCTTAACGAAGAATATAAAGGCCCCTGCTAAGTCAAGTTTTGCTGCAGATCATTTCTGAAGAAGCAAATTTTCCATTCGTAGAATTCTGAAATGTCGTCTTTGGGGCAGCGTGAAAACATCAAATGACGTGTTTAGCTCGAGAAATCACCGGAGACGCTCGAGATACTGAAGAAAGCGTACGGAAGCGATTCCAGCACCAGAGGATTTTTACCTGTTTCCATGGCTCAAAATGAAATGGAAGGGACATTGCTTTGCGGATTGAGATGAAGTGATCTAAAGCGATCAACTGAAGGACCTTTCAAAAATGGATGGAGTGTTTTGAACAATTTTACGAACTCTGGAACAAGCGTATGGCTGCAGGAAGGCAGTACTTTGAAGGTCAATAGGATTAAACTATTGTTCTATTTTTTAATAATTTGTAATTGACCTAGTCCAGAAACTTTTTAACCCAAGCATGTTTATACATATTTGCTTTTTGATCATTAGTTCTTTGCATTCTGCTTATACTTATCCTAGAATTTTAACCCTCTCGAGGGTTGACTGCCGTGAAACCCTTCCTTACAGTCCTCTACTTATCAAAAGAAGTATACTTATACCCGTGAGTCTTTGAGTTCAGATCGGAAATTTTTGTCTATAACGCCCCCTCCCCTCCCCCAATCTCCTTTGGGTGTAGATTTTTATAAAACCCTTTCTTGGTAAATCTCGACTCAGCAAAATAAATTTCTCTGCAGAATTTCAAGTCTGGAGTGCTAATAGTTTCGGAGGTTTCTATAGATCGCTTTTCTATAGAGTCGCTTTTTCATTTCGATATCTTTTGAATCAAAGAAGAAACTTTAAAAATATCTGGCGAAAATACGAAGAAGCGTAAATGACGCAAAAAAAAAAAAAAAAAGAGTTATTAATGAAGCCAATCTATTATGTGGCAAACTTCTCGAAAAGTTTTCTTTCTCAAACTACAATTAAGTTCATTTAACATATTTTTTGTGCTGAATAATAGCTAAGCAAACAAAAAATGTGGGGAAATTGAGATAGATATGGCCATTCTTAATTGTTAGAAATGTATGCCTGACTTTTATCAGAGAACAAAAGCAATTACTCAGACTGCGGGGGATTTGATAAGTTAACCATTATTATACTGATGAAAGAACTTCGTAGTTCCTCCTGAAAGTTCCAGTTCCTCCTGAAATCATTCACTATGTTTATTTAAGATCAAGGTTAATATTAGAGTCATTCTTCAATTTGACTTGGTTTAAAAAGTCTTAAATGTGTTTCATGTCGTACTTCGCTGAATTTATCATATTTGACATCAGTGTAATATGTGTTCGGCATTATTCAGTAATTTCATTAAATTCGTAGCAGAATTTCAAGTGCATTAATGTTTGAATTTATCGATGTATCTCAATGGAATCGTAAGCTATAAGAGTTGATTTAGATATATTTATTACCTTGTCTTCAAACTATTTATCATACAAGGAATTTGGAATGAAAAATACTATAATTTGAATACATAAGGGCTACACGTTTGTCCGTAAGAATCACCAGAATGTTTTATTTCGTAATTTTTTATTGTTTAGTTTAAACAAACGAGTATTTTCTTCTAAATTTAATTTTTCTAGAAAATCTTCAATGCGTAGGGTCGATTAAGATTATTTTTACGATACGATTCAGGGAAGAATATTTTTCTAGTACGTGTCATCCATCAGGCACACTTTTGTCACTTTTTCACTGGATTGAGTGACAACATTGTTGTATTGAAAATGAGTGTACAAGTCGTCTTTCGATCTTGTATTTGTGTTTTCCCTTCCATTTTTTCGGTTAGATTAATTATAATTTTAGACAAATCTTTATTTCGTCTAATTATTATTGTTATATTTTCCGTCATGTTATATATTGTTATATTTCTAAGCTCCTTAAGCATTTATAAGTCTCTCATTTGCTTAGAAATATCCATTATTGTGCAGATTTTTATTATTTAATACTTTCCCTTAGATCAGCTTTTGTGATATTTTGGAATGGCTTTCATTTTGAAATTGATTTTTGGCTCACTCCAGTTGTAGGTGGTGTCAAGCAGCTTGTTCAGCATTTGTTTTAATTTAATTGGTTTATATTTCTATTAAGTTTATTTTTTTCTGTAATTAATCATTGAGATTTCGTATTGAAACAGAAGTGTACTAATTCATTATTTTTTAGCATTTACATTTAAATGAGAAATTTTGATGTTTCTTTACCACTAACCGGAATGTATTTTTGAATCATAAACATAAATAAAGCTTTGTTTACTTCATTTTATTTAATATTTGGTCTTTTTCCTGTTTGACTTCTCGCACTGTAGCAAATTTAAAAAATTGTTTTTAAAAATATTGATGCATTTCTTGGAGTTTGTTAAGTAGGGAAGTAGTTAAAGTAATTTTAATATTAAAAAAAGTTATAATAAGAATGTTAGTAGTTTGAAAAGTATTATTGTATTATTTTTAATAAAAATTATCGGCTAGGTGGCATAGCTGGTTAGACAACTAGCCGAATTCGGTGGATTTTCATGATGCAGAACAGTGACAGCAGATATGTCTCATGATTACACAACATGTTAAAGATTCCTAGAGTACATGTTTGGCTTAGGTGCTTTAAGCAAAATTAAATTTCTACACTGCTGGCCACCGTAAATGCAACACCCTGAAGGAAGCACGCAAATAACATGAAATTTACAACATGCATTAGCGGAGGTGAGATATGCAAATGATTAGAATTTCAGCGCAGACACACATCACGCACGCCTGTGGCACCTCCTCAAAGCGCTATTAAAGGCTTGGAGATTTCGACGATTTCAAGTTCGGCAATTGTGTTTTTCTTGTGGTTTTTTCAAAACACGATCAGTTATGTCTCGTAGAAAACAGCGATCAGTTTTTGATCAAGTATCCGAGCTCGACAGAGGAAGAATAGTGGCCTACCGAGATTGTGGATTATCTTTCAGGGAAATCGGTAGTCGTGTTGGACGAAACCAAACAACTGTAATGCGGATATGTGACCGTTGGATGCAGGAGGGTACAACGGACCAACGTGGTCGATCGCATCCACCTCACTGCACCACTTCACGTGAGGACAGGCAAATTGTGCGCAAGACAGTGACGGATCGCTCAGTCACATCGCGAACCATAGCACAGCACATTGAGTCTGTAACGCATCATTCAGTGTCTGCACCGTTTACAGCAGAGTGGTCTGTCCGCAAGACGTCCATTGCTTGGTCTATCCTTGACGCAGAACCACAGACGTCTCCACCACCAATGGTGCGATGAAAGAAGGATGTGGGCGGCAGAATGGAATGAAGTTGTCTTTACTGACGAGTCACGCATCTGTCTGCAACACCACGATGGTCGGATTTGAGTCTGGAAACAACGTGGAGAGAGGATGCTGAAGAGCTGTGTTATGCACCTCCACACTGGTCCTGCATCGGGTATTTTGGTATGGGGAGGTATTGGATATCACTCTCGCACTCCTCTAGTACGTATCTTTGGTACTTTAAACAGCCAACGCTACATCTCCGAGGTGTTGGAGCCAGTTGTTTTTCCTTACCTTTAGGGCTTGGCCACAGCCATATTTCAACAGGATAATGCACGACCACACGTGGCACACATTGTCCAAAGATTCTTCGTCAATCACCAGATTGAATTGCTTCCCTGGCCGGCTCGCTCTCCGGATCTTTCGCCGATTGAAAACATGTGATTCATGGTTGCTCAATGATTGACCCAAATTACACCCCAGCTGCCACACCAGATCAACTTTGGCAACGTGTGAAAGTTGCTTGGTCTGCTGTACCCCAAGAACACATCCAAAGTCTCTTTGAATCAATGCCGAGGCGTGTGGCAGCGGTGATCTCCAACAATGGCGGCTACTCTGGCTACTGATTCTGCACAGGAACCACACTTCACAGAAGTCTATAAATTTAATCATTTGATACTGGGTCAACATGTTATCTACAAAATAAATTTTGTTGTACTATCTCTGGTCCTTCTTTGTGTTGCATTTACGGTGGTCAGCTGTGTAATATATTTTCACTTCGTCAGAGCTCAGGTGCCTCCTTCTGCGAAACAAAATGGGCCTCAAAATTACATTGTGGTTAGTGTACCTTCCTATTTTTTGCCGCACTAAAAAGTGATACCAGTTCCCAGAGAATGTACTATGTGTGCAATGGTAAAAATAACAGACCACAGCCTCATTTGAAATAAAAAAATAATTAATAAAAACTTTAAAAAGTAGGATCTCTGATAGTCTCTAAATAATTGAATTTATACAAATTTATTTGATATTAGCTGAAGTAACCTTTAATTAATTTTTTAAAAATAAAATTAAACTACAAGCAGAACAATTTTTTCTTATGTGAATTTATCAATATCTCTAACTAGATTGCGTTGCGAATTTAAAAAAGAACTACATAATTCAAAAATTTAAAATAATTTTTTAATAATCTTTTTTCGCGATGATTCATTTGAAAAAGAATTGTAATTCTGTTAAAATGAATAAATACAGCGAATGAAACGCAAAGAAATTCTCCCAGGATAGATCATGTTGTAATGTGATGAAATATTTGTTAAAGCTGTGTGAAGTGGTTAGTTTTCTTCCCTTCCCTTCAAGAAAGGGGAGAAAGTGAAAACTTGCTTACTGATTGTTGGGTAGTTTAAAAATTGCATAAAATCCACCAATTTATATCCTCCCTTCTCCTTCTAAAATGTTCTAAATCTCTTTCTAACAAGGATCTTTCACAAAACGAGATTTTCATGTCAAACAACGTAATGAAGTAGCTCCAGAGGTTAGTTAAAGGAAACATGTTTGAGAATGCTTAACTCCCTGTTTTAATAGGCTCAGGACAAACAAACTTTATCTAATGTTTGAATGTAAACATTTACGATATCACCATCCCAACAAGAATGCAAGTTTCATTTAAAATGTTCAGTTAACTGAAAATCAGAACAACTAACTTAATCAAAGGAATTAAATATTTTAGCACATATAAAGAAAAATCAATTACATAATTCCGAATGAATATATATATTTAAAAATTTATTTATAAAATGGGTCATAACATGCTTTGAAGCACATAAAAGTTTAAAATGATTTGCATAATGTTTCAGAATGTGTAAACTTATTTTTCCTTTTATATTACTCATAACAACAACACAAAAATGAAAGGATATACTCAATTTAATAAAAACGAATACTATATCCGGCTCAAAAAAGGCTGAATGCTTTAGTCTGGTACACAACACGACGGAAGAATCCAGACGAAAACGCTTTGTTGGTTATTGACTTTCAGCAGGCTAGCTGCTATTATGTTGGATGCGTGCAATTCAAGACATCCCAAGGGCTTTATAGTGTTCGAGAATTTTTTTCATCTATTTATTTTTAAGCCTCACAAGCTAAAAATAGTTCAGAGTTTCCAATTTTCCTGGAGCAAAGGAAACATGTGAAAGGGCCGTAACATTTCTGTTGATTCCAGAACGTTTACAGGAATTGAATGGTATTTCCCCCTCTGTAAGCTTCATGTATGATTCATCTATTTTTGTGTATAGTTTCGATAGGGCATAAAATGTTCTTATAGAAAATTGTTCAGTGGTTAGAACCCAAACTTTCTTCTAAAATATGTGTTGCGGATGATGATATGGCTACTGCCGCAGATGTATACACTTAATGGTTTGTAAATCAAATGGATGTGTTGATATCACAATAGAGTCGGAATTCTTAAGAATATCTAAAAAGACAGTTTAATTCAGCAGTTCTGAAACTGTAGAATGCACCTTCTTGGGGGAAGGAGGTACTAACCTTACGTGGGGGGCGTGATCATGTCAAACAGTCTAAAATAAAAGATTATATTAAAAAAATTATTAATTTACTGAAATTTAATTAAAAAATACATCCTACATAATAAAAAAATACACATTTATACACTGATGTAATATGCTTATAAATGTAGAAAAAAATTAACATACTAATATTCTTTTTACTGAAAAGCAATTTATTTAAAATATCTATTGCTTAAAAGTAACTTACTTAAAATATCTGTTACTTAAAAGTAACTTACTTAAAATATCTGTTACTTAAATGAAACATATACAACGTTTAACACCTATCAGAAAGTTGTACTATTTACAATTAAGATCGTATTGCAGCTTTAGCGTCAAAGTACATTATTGTTGCTTTCAATGCATTGGTTTTGTATTGGGAAGGGGAGGGCGATGGAAATTATGATTAAAAATTGGGTCATGAATATGTGAAGTTTGAGAAGCACTGATGTAATCTAATATTTTAAAGTATAAATATTGCCCAGTGGCGAATTAGGACTGAAGGCGCCTTGGATCAATAGTAATAACATATATGTTTAGATGTTTTTTTTCTTGATCTAAATACCAAAAATTCTGATACGCGTGAAGTTGTTTCCCTAATCGAACACTAAGGAAGAATATATTTTATGTGGCAACGAAACTTTCACACAAATAAAACCTATCGTCACTAAGACCCGTGTAAAGGGACGGATGCATGTTAAATTGGTTGAGGCTCAAAGTCATCCCATTGGCGTGATGTGGGAGAATGGAAAGGGGCTGCCACATCCTCGTCACTTGACCGTAGTTCAAAATTATGAGATCCGTCGACAATAGCTCTCGTCTTGCTTCGGAGTTTGAAAATGTAAATAAAAATCAAATTAAATCCACGCAAGAAATCTCGAAATATACACAATTATATTGAACAAACTCTTAGTCTCAATTTCGCTCTGTGAGAATCAACATAAGCTTCAGAACATTTACTAACCATTTGGTATCCTTCATAGACTGTAATATTCTAAGGTTTTCACCGCCCTTCAAATCCGCTTACGTCCTCATCGCTTGACCACTGTTCAAAATTACAAGGCCGGTCGCCAAAAGCTTTGGTACAGCTAAATAGTGCGACGTAAATGTTCACTCGGATCTATTTCGCTGCTTAAATTAACATTATCATTTTGCAAAAGATTGCCCAAAATGTAAAATTTTTTTATTTTTGAATTTGAAACTTTAGTTTGAATGAACATTATTACAAATATTATATAACTACACTGGTGACTACCGTAAATGCAACACCCTGAAAGAAGCACGCAAATAGCATGAAATTTACAACACGCATTAGCGGAGGCGAGATATGCAAATGATTAGAATTTCAGCGTAGACACATCACGCACGCCTGTGCCGCCACCTTAAAGCGCTCTTTAAGGCTTGGAGATTTCGACGATTTCAAGTTCGGCAATTGTGTTTTTTTCAAAAAATTATCTGTTATGTCTCATAGAAAACAGCAATCAGCTTTTGATCAAGTATCCGAGTTCGACAGAGAAAGGATAGTGGCCTACCGAGGTTGTGTATTATCTTTCAGGGAAATCGACAGTCGTGTTGGACGAAACCAAACAACTGTAATGCAGATAAGTGATCGTTGGTTGTAGGAGGGTACAACGGACCGACGTGGTCGATCGCATCCACCTCAGTGCACCACTTCACGTGAGAACAGGCAAATTGTGCGCATGGCAGTGACGGAACGCTCAGTCACATCACGAACCATAGCACTGCACATTAAGTTTGTAACGCATCATTCAGTGTCTACACGTACCATTCGACGCCGTTTACAGCAGAGTGGTCTGCCACAAGACATCCATTGCTTGGTCCACCCTTTACGCAGAACCACAGACGTCTCCGCCGCCAATGGTGCGATGAAAGAAGGATGTGGGCGGCAGAATGGAATGAAGTTGTCTTTACTGACGAGTCACGCATCTGTCTGCAACACCACGATGATTGGATTCGAGTCTGGAGACACCGTGGAGAGAGGATGCAGAACAGCTGCGTTATGCACCACCACATTGGGTATTATGGTATGCGGTGGTATTGGATATCACTCTCGCACTCCTCTAGTACGAATTGCCGGTACTTTAAACAGCCAGCGCTACATCTCCGAGGTATTGGATCCAGTTGTCCTTCCTTACCTTCAGGGCTTGGCCACAGCTATATTTCAACAGGATAATGCGCGACCACACGTGGCACACATTGTCCAAAGGTTCTTCGTCAATCACCAGATTGAATTGCTTCCCTGGCCGGTTCGCTCTTCGGATCTTTCGCCGATAGAAAACATGTGATCCATGGTTGTTCAACGATTGACCCTGATTACATCTCCAGCTGCCACACCAGATCAACTTTATCAAGGTTTGGAAGCTGCTTGGTTTGCTGTACCCCAAGAACACATCCAAAGTCTCTTTGAATCAATGCCGAGGCGTGTGGCAGCGGTGATCTCCAACAATGGCAGCTACTCTGGCTACTGGTTCTGCGCAGGAACCACACTTCACAGAAGTCTATAAATTTAATCATTTGATACTGGGTCAACATGTTATCTACAAAATAAATTTTGTTGTGCTATGTCTTGTCTTTCTTGATGTTGCATTTACGGTGGCCAGCAGTATATTATAATTAATTATAATATAATATGATTATGAATTATTATTAGGGTATATAGATATTGTTAAAGTGCGGGAGTATTCTCTGGCATGGATGAATATGAAGAATTGAATCGTAATGCCTATATTTACAATTACAGTTATAGTTTTTTTTGTGGGATTATGGAGCAACAAAAGCTATTATACCCCTATATTTATATACGGTTCCTTCATAAGATGAGGTTCTCATATCAAACAATGTCAAACCCTCTACAATCCAACTTTTGAAATGTTTTACAAAAAAGTGATGATTTGCTAATTTTTATTTGTTAAAAAAAAAAAAAATCTCAAAAATTGCAGTTTGTTACCAATGGAAATATAACCATTTATTCCTATCATAACTGCTAAATAGAGCCACCAGATAGAGAATTTGTAGGGTTTCCCTTTGGTGGAGGAACGGAAGCCGCAGGAGAGAAAGTCAATGGACTGCTAGAGTTTTGGTATGCTCCAACACGCAGGTCTTTCTTTCAATGTAAATTTCTTGTGCACAAAGGAAAAGAACACAGAACTAAACGTTATTCAGAAACTATAAGAATACCTGTGTAGAGGTAATAAATTATATTAGCCCAGAAATGGATTATTTTATTATTTTGTACCTGTGAATGTTTTTTGACTTCTCGCAAATTTAAATTATTTCTTAAGCATCGAGAAATGCTTCATTTGCTGAAAAATGCGTATTTTTGACTTGAAAAACTGTCGTTTCTATTTTATAAAAGTAATTTCAAATAATTATGTTCAATTGAAAAATAATAATACAATTGAATTACAGCATGTTGAATTATAGCCCTTATAGCATATTTCTTTTCATGAGTTCATTCGTCGTCATATATATATATATATATATATCTTACCTATAAATCTATCTATTCTTATCGCGGAGGCTCCTTTACGCTCAATATATAGTCCATTAAACATCTATCAAGACGAAATAATAACTAAAAACCATGAGCGTCCATCTAGATAAAATGCTACGTGTTACTTGAAGTAAGCTCCCGAATCTAAATTTATTTTTATGACAATAATCATTTTGCTTGAGTGAAGCTCGTGAACTTTGAGAAATAACTTCGAAATGTAAAAGCTCTTTAATAATATAATAAAGAAACTAAAAATCATTAAAGTTAAATTGAAGAGGAGTTGATATATATATATATATATAAAGGATTATATAACCAATTGAATCTGTAAATCTGGAACTGGATATACTTCTTTTAAAATGTCATTTAATTTCTCGAACTGATGCAGGATAATGATTCTCAAAGTCACTGGGTATGAGGACTCGGGTGAATGGCCAGAGACTATATGAAATTAGATAAAAGCATTTTATTATACCATCTATTTAGCAGACGATACAAACAGTGGCTGAAAATTAATAATTTCTAAACAGAAAAAAATAAAAATATCAGAATAAAATTTTTGAAAATTTTCAGCTTAAGATCTCGTACTTACAAATCCAGTATATTTGAAATAAAATAAGTACTATATATTTCAATGCATGACAAAACTGTTACAGTTTCTATGGAACTTTAATTAATAAAATTGTATGTGTTAAAATTAGGCAAGAAATTCATTCAAATCTATCGTGCGTATAAAATACGTATTGCTTTGATTCTCAGTGTATTCAAAAAACTGTACCTAAAAATGCGCTACAAATTGATTTAATAGTATTTTTCCCGAATTTTCCCCACACCTTTGCGACCGGAGTAGGCCGTGGTAGCCGAGTGGTCTAGGCATCAGATCGTGGCTAGATCGTGACAAAGACGCCAATTGGACATGTTTACGAAAGGAAGAATCTTTGGAATGCTGGAATTCTCACGATCACAAACCGAAGTGTCTCGAATTCTGAATGTGGACCAGCCTGTGATCTCAAGAATGTGACAGAGGTTTCAAAGAACGGGAGATGTTACCCGACAACCAGTATCAGGCTGACCAAGAGTCACAACCCCTCGTCCAGAACGATATCTGATAATAAGTGCGCGACGTCAGAGGGGCAGTACTGCCAGAGCACTGGGTTCAGCGCTCACAGTCGCCACAGGAATACGGCATCGAGACATACTGTTTACAGAAGACTCAATCATACTAGTCTGTATGCCAGAAGACCAGCCGTTTGCATTCCCCTCACGTCCGTGCATAAACGCGCTCGTTTGAACTTGAGTTTGAAACATCAACATTAGAATGTGGGATAGTGGGTCAATGTGATGTTCAGTGACGAGTTCCGGTTTAGTCTGAGTAGTGATTCTCGTCGGGTGGATAACGATATGGAGAGAACGGAGGATCACGTTTTGAACCAAGAAACATAACATAAAGAATCATTTTCCATCAAGGGAAGTAATGGAATATGCAGGCATCATGATGGACGGCCGCACAGACCTCCATTTCTTTAAAACGGGGTCTGTAACTGCTCAAAGATGCAGAGACGAAGTTCTTGAGCCTTATGTTCACTTGTTTCGAGGTGCTGTCGGTCCTGACTTCATATTCATGGATGATAATGAGCCATGTCACCGAGCGGTGCTGATTGATGACTTCCTTGAAACGGAAAACATCCAGCGCATGTCGTGGCCTGCAAACTCCCCTGATTTAAATCCTATCAAGCATGTATGGAATATGCTCGGGAGACAAATTGCAGCCCTTTCGCACCCACAAAGCTCCGTTACAGAACTGAAGACAGCTCTCCAAGAAGCTTGGAACCGCTTGAGCCCACATCTCATTCATCATCTCATAGCAAGTATGGTAAATCGCTGTGCAGCGTGCCTGGCTGTCAGAGAGGTGACCACACGCCTTATTAAACTGCAGCATCAGTATTTTATTTAAGGTTTTCTTTCATTTTTTCTTTAAAGTGTGAATCCTTGCTATGCTCAGTTTTCTTTCAAATTTCTACTTTGGATAATAAAATTAATTATTATCATTCTTTTGATTTGCTTCCTTATTTTATAAGCCTTTTACACTCGCATATCACGTTTCCCACCATTCTGATTTGCAGTTCCTTCTTTATTCACATAATTATCCATTATACTTAACTTTTGGACACCAGTGTGTATATATATATATATATATATATAAACCTATCCAGGGGGCGCCACTAATTTTTGCAACTGGTTTTACCAACTTAACACGTCATTTTTAACGGTCATTTAGCGTATTGCTCTCGTACGTACAGTTTTTTTCCCGCTCTCCGGTTATTTGCATTTCTTCTTTCCCACTCTCCGGTTATTTGCATTTTTTCATGTAAGTTTTTGCTTCATTATTCCTTTTCAAAATTATTTTTATTTGTATTTTGTTAGGATTCATTTCCTTTCATATTTTCTATTATTTTTATTTTATTTTTCTTTTCTTTGCAAATTACACGTGGTTGGTTTTAGGCCTAACTTTTCAATATAGGTATGTTTTCCTGTTATGTATAAAATTTCTGCTGAACAGGGGAAGGTAGGATCCATAAAATATATTTAACCCTAATTTTGCTGGTCCTAATTCAGCAACAGCTTTAGAAATCATAACAGGTCTTCATTTTAGTCTATTGACTCTTTTGGCTTCTTACATTTTAAAGTTCTAATTCTATTCCATGTTATACATACGCTTAGTTAATTCTTCTATAATAGACTCTTCCATCATTTTTAAAGTAATCTCTAGCTTTTAAAGTAAAATCTTCTAGCTTTGTTAGTGATATTATTTTGTATTATCAATTTTATTATGCCATGTATTTCTTTCTTTTTATGTTACTATATATATATATATATATATATATATATATATATATATGTATAAAACCCCCTTCAAACTAGTTTAACCCCACTTATTCGGTCCTAAGTCCGAAATTGCATTTTGACTCGCTAGGTTCTTATTTGTTTTTCATTAGATTTGATCTTAAATTTTAAAAATTTTTTTTTATTATTTCCTGTTATGTTCTATATTTTATATAAATTTCTTCCATATATATATATATATATATAACGGATTAGAGTGATTTGGTAAAGGATTTTTCACATCGTGGCCGGTGTTGGTTTTTATAGGTAGATTTGGTCGAGGGATAGCTATGTCTTGAAAGAATACTGCTCCACTGTATTAGGTTTCATTTTTCGTTTATTGAACGTCACCAAAAGCAAGGACAGTCAGATTAACATAATTTACGGAGTTTCACACACACAAAGCAGAAGTAACACTTAGCAGCGACACAGACATTGCTAGATAAACCGACAATAGATTTTAAATGGAAATATGAAAAATTAAAATAATAGAGTTAAATATAAAAAAATATGAAAGCATGGTTGCTGCAGTATTATCAACATTGCTGACTTAGGACAGCTTATATATAAAATAATTTATATAAAAGTGAGGATGAACAGTTTTTGTGGCCAGCCAACCTTCCCCTTTCTAAACAAAAACCTATTGAAAATAATGGATAGAAAATTTAAATCCATTATGAGAAAAAGGTAACTTACCTAAAAATTGCATTCAAAAATACAGAGCCTGCTCTAAATATGAGTACAATAAACAAGTTATTGCCGGATTCCTGACTCAATGCAAATTCAAAGCATAGGAATGGCTGAAAAGTAGCACTTAGCAAAAGTATGAAAATAATAGAAATAATAAATTATGAATTGTAAACATACTACCATTATCTTAGGGACACTAAGATTATTATGATTTAAAAAATAATAAACTAAATTACATTTAAAAGAAAAACTAAGAGAACAAGTAATTTTATGTGTGAATTTGGAGGTAACTATAACTGTGTAGGAAGAATAACAAATTTATAATAATAACCTATTAATAAACTATGATAATTCAATCCTTACTATTTAAAATTTCTTTATTCAAATATCTAAAGTTAATTGGGTATTTTTGAATTAAACAGTATTTAGTAAAATGTTTATAGTTTTTATTTTTTCTGATTTATTTGAAACTAGAAATTTATTGCGTTGTGTGTAATTAATAACAATATTTCTGAATATAGAAACATGTACATTACTTTCTCAATGGGGTACTTTTATATATAATATTTAAATTATATATGTATATATCTTGTGTTCAAATTTTCAATCGTTAATAAAATCATTTTTATTCATCCATTCCCAAGTTCAAATACTTTTTAAAACTTGTAGTGATGTTATTTGATGTTAATACTTGATGTCAAATATTAATTTATTAATTAAAGTTTATTTTTAATTTGAAATTTATTCTTAGTTATTTTTGACGAAGTTAGAACTAACTGTAACAATGGCCTCAATAGGTTTTTCCAAAGAATTTTTTCTTGGCTTCAAATACTTATTTTTTGATTAATCCACTCAAGTTCAAATACACTTTTCAAAACTTCTAATGGATGACACTTGATGTAAAAACAGTTTTTGAAGTATTAATTCAATAATTAAATTTAATTGATTAAAACACAATTTTTCTTTGTTGGCCTGAGAAGGAATTGACTTAAATTTTTGTTTTTGTATTAACTGTTTTGGTGTAACTGTATTTCATTCTAAAGGCACATTTAAATAGAATTAGATTAAAATTATTAAATCGAAACAATCTGAAACGTAAATAATCAACGTTCCACACTCAGAGTTTTGCGATAAAATCCACGATGATGAAAAGGCTGCGAAGCACTCATCCATCTTAATTTCATATAGTTATACATTTTGTATAAATGTAAAGTTTTGGTTGGCTACTTTTATTTTTTGTTGGAATTTTCCTTTAAATTGAATCGATGCATTAAAAAATTTTAATGTAATCTAATCCCACATGCTTTTTTACAAAACTTATGCCTATGAATCAAAATTGGAATAATTTTCTTACTAATTCGCTTTAATGTTTATTTAATTAATTTGGAACTTTTTATTAGATACTCTAATGGGGACATTTGATTATAGCCAAGTTTTTAATCAAAAGAAAACAATTCGTAATGTAAAGAATGTCAAAAATACCAAAGACATTTGAAGAAAAGATTTTAAGAATTATTATTTTAGAAAATTAATGAAGTTATATATATATATAGTTTTACCACATATATCTTACAAATAATAATCTGATTTAAAAGAATCCTAATATTTCATTAAAGTATTGTAGATGCATATTCTTTAAATTAATGCAGGTAATATTTTATTCGATTTTTGACTGAATATTTTTAAGCAATTTTTAAATGATTTAGAACATATTCATTGTATATATGCAAAATAAATAAATAAATACATTAAGTAATTGTATTGCTTTTTACATAAAATACATTCATCCTACAATAAAAAATATTTTAATCTTTTCCATACATAGTAAATTAAGTTTATAAATACTTATTGTAATCTATGTATGCATTTCCATACATAGCAAATTAAGTTTATAAATACTTATTGTTACAGCAATATAGTTAATTGTTTATAATTAAAAATTAACTAATATGTTTTTCAAATATTTTAATTCCAAAAATACTTTCGTATTATGTTCTTCTAAACATATTACATAAAGGGTTTTTCCAATTTAAAGATAAATTAAAACAAGAAGTGAATAAAACTTATGTCATTGAAATTTTAATCCCTTTCTTAATTTAAGCTTTATAATGTTTCTGAGTTAACTAGTAATATTGTAATCTTAACAGAGTTCAAATAAAATTTATAAACAAAACATAGCTAGACAACTTCAGGCAATGTTAACGCTACTTATACACAACAAACATACGCGTATAATATAATTATAAAGGGTAGTTTTGCTGATCCTTCCTCTGCAGAAGTTGTTCGTGGCATCATAAACTAATAATTAACAAAAGTATTTTTAGAATAATTAAAAGCCAGACTGCTTTTGAAACCATTTTAATTGATTACATAGCTCACATTACATTGTTTATATACTTGTATTGCACTATTGAACGGAATAAATTCTCTTTTACTGCTCAAGAAATTTAAAGTTATAAAATCAGGAACATCTTTTATAATTATGATTCGAAACTATTGTTAAACTGTGTAAGATGTGAGGCAATAATGCTTGCATTATTGCCTCACAGCTTATAATAGGTATAAAAATAAGGTTAATTTTGAAATAAAATTAATTTAATTATTAACAAAATTATGTCAAAAATAAAAAGTTCCAAGCGTAAAATCCAAGTATAATTTTTGGCACACATAAAATTTTTATTCGTAATTATATAAAATAAACGTTCCGACGAGAGCAACTATTTTCAGAGTCTAACTTTATGTTGATATTTTTTGTTGATTGTTTTTGTTTTAGATTATTTTGACTTAATAATTTTAACTTAATTGTATTTAAATACGCCTTTCACTCACAAGAGGAGGGCACGACTAAGGAAATTTATTTAGTACTTTGTACAATAGTAATACTCCTTTAGGGTGTTCAACCCTCAATGTAATTCCGCCGAATGGGCAGTCGATTCAGAGAAAATAGCTTCGAAATTCATGTTTAGCTTCTATACAATTAATTACTTCCTGCGACTGAGTGTAGTTGGTGTGGTGTGGTAGTTAGGAGAGGGGGTGCCAGCTCAGGTGTAGTCCGCGTCACTTGACCATGGTTCAAAATTACGCGGACCGTCCCCAAAAGTTCTCGTGTAGCTGAACAGTGGGACGTTAATATTCACTCACTCACTCACGCAGCGACTGAGTGGCACGGTTGGTAGAGTACCTGTTTAATACACTGTCGGCCTCGGTTCGAGTAGCGCGATCGGTTTCTTTGTTTTAATTTTTATAAATTCATCTCGTCCCCAAATGGATTTCCTTCGTCGTGCCATCCCCTCGTCAGTTACACTAAATTTAACATGAAATATGAAGTGATTTCCATGGAAAGTCTCACAGAACCGACAGAAATACACCACAGTAAATAAAATAGAAATGAATTAAGATTCCTTGGGAGTCCTGGTATTATTAATCCTAGGACCAGAACCGGTCCGTGGCCCGGAGGTTGGGAACCACTGGGTTAGACAATTCAGATACTACTTGGTGGCTCAAGGCAAACGGAACATCGGTATAGATGAAACTTAAAAGCCTTAGGACGATTTCACAGAAGGCAGCTTTGAGCCAATCAAATCGTGTAAAGAGAGAAGAGAATTCCTTTCACACGCGGGCACAAAGTCGACTGAAAGGGGAGTGCCGGACTCATTGATGCAATGATTGAGTACGAAAAATCAAAATAAAAAGCTTACTCCAGTTTCAGCTTCACTTCCAGTTCGCGTGTGGAGATCGTAGCTGCCATGATATTCCTTTCGTTGAGTCAATTTTTTGGGAAGAGAACGCAACTTTCAAGAGCTTGAGAGAGTGCCCGTTGATCACGTATGAAGGGACTTACGCGATTTCTATTCAAAACTAGCTTCCAATTGTGCTACGTTATGTGCGGCACAGATTGACTCGAGTGAAAAGATCATCGGTGTATTTCAAGTAGCAAAAAGCTAAAACATTTTTAATACTAAATAACGAATAATAATGCAGATTGTCCTTGGACAACGAGAGGAAAAATGCGCAGGTTTGGGGGAAAGATAGACACGCCGTTGCCTAGGAAACGCAAAAGGAAGTGCATTGCTTCGTTCTTGGCAGTAGTGGATAAAATTTTCAAAATTTATAGGTTTATAAGGAAGTATATATGGCCTCCATGGTCTCCTTACCTATTCAGTTGTGTGAATTTTATTAGTGGGGCAACTTGAAGCTCAATTTTCAAAAGAATTTTTAAAGGACTGGAATAGAACAACGTAATGACATCACTAATATCCAATGGGATGAGTTAAAGTATTGCAGCCATACTCATACAAAACTGTAGAAACAATGGAGTTTACGTAAAAAAATACTCTTCATTTACTTATATAATATTTAATTGCTTTGGGTTTGGTTTATTTCGGGCTACGCTGTAGTACAACATAATTGAACTTATATATATATATATATATATATATATATATATACGAGGGCTGTTCAAAAAGTATCGAGACTGAATTTATTATGCAAAAACATACATACATAAACAAGTTTTGAGTCAATCTCCTTCGAAATATGCTCCATTGGCAGTAACACACTTGGCCCAACGATGTTTACAGTCCTCGAAACATTTCTGGAACTCAGACTTTGGGATGGCCTGAAGCTGCTGTGTCGAATTCTGTTTTATGGTTTCAATGTCCTGAAACCGGTGTCCTTTTAAGGTGTTCTTGATCTTGGGAAGAAGGAAAAATCAGCACCACAGCCTTCACTTGTGCAATCTTGTCCTCATTGCGAGAGGTGGATGGGCGTCCAGAATGGGGATCACTGTTCACTGATTGACGACCCTCCTTGAATCGCCGGAACCACTCGAAAACCCGAGCACGACTCATTGCCTCATCTCCAAATGTTGTTTTCATCATCTCGTTGGTTTTGGTGCCCATTTTACGGAGCTTAAAGCAAAACTTGATACAGATTCGCTAATCCGTGTTTTCACACATTTTCTTTTTTCGACGAACGCACGCAAACACTCCACGTGAAAGAAGTCAGTGTGACTGAACGGCGCGCTGTACAGACCTGCCGAATTTTGTGAGACAAGGTGAAATATGCGCGTGCATGATGCGCACAGTCCCTCCGCTGGGGGTTTTCTCGAATAAATAGAATAAATTCAGTATCGATACTTTTTGAACAGCCTTCGTATATATATATATATATATATATTACAAAAATATACTAAAAATAGTTATAAACCTAAGATAACTATCGTCATAATAGGAAAGATTTAGCCACAGAAATACTAAAAGCAAACTCCCAGCCTTAGGAACTAGGAATGCAGGTTTAAACAAAGTTTTCTGGCCAGCCAACCTTCACCTGAATTTGCCAGTATTCTGGGCCATAGGGAAAGCAATAAATTTCTAGAGAAGTTTAACTATATTATAGATAAAACCATAATCTATTAATGTAATACTATAATGTTATAGCTTTTAATAATTACTAAAATATTTAAAATCAAAGCCAAACTAATAGACTTACCACGTGAATACATATTCGCTTCTTATGGACAATAACAGTAACGCATATAATTATTATGTATTGATAAAGTAGCAATATTACTATATATATATATATATATATATATACTTTTAAAATTTCTATATTTTATTTTAAAATTTATAGAAAATAAAAAATACCATCCAGACATAAACGATTAATTTTTAATAAAATATATATTATTACAAAATTACATAGCTAGAGGCGCCATCTATCTAAACTGTATAACTGAAAAAACTTTTTTTATTTAACTGTTATATAACTTTTTATAAATTTAAGAGGGTAACTTAGTTCTATACAATGTTTAATAAAGTTATTAATATTTAAATATATATTAGATTTATCACTAACTAATACCTTGTTACGATAAATATAATTCAAAATAATATTTCGATATATTGAGATGGATAAGTTTGAATTCCAGGAGGGAACTTTAAGAGTGTTAAAATTAAAATAATCTCCTTTATCATAAATATTGCTATGTAATTTATAGTCCTTAATATATAATGATACATCCAAGTAATTAGTTGTAACAGGATTATTATTAATTTTAAGAAGCTTTAAATATTCCGGATAAAAATTGATATTGGGATTATAATTATTATTTTTACCAAAAATAATTAGGTCACCTATGTATCTAAAAATGTAATAATCATTATTAATAATATAATTATTTTCGTAAAAGTGTAAATATAAATTAGCCAAACTATTGCTAGCAGGGCCACCCTGAGGCAAACCTTTGGTTTGTTTGTACAGAGAACCATTAAAATTAATGTAATTTTCTTTTAGGACAAAATTTATTAGAGTTCTAAATTTTTGTAAATTAATATTAAGGTTATAATTTCTGTGATTATCCAAAATTACCCTAATTACATCATTGATATCAATAGAGTTAAAAAGATCTTCAAAGTCATAACTATGAACTGAATAAGTATTTTTATCTTTAAAAAAATCTATAATTTCTTTACTATTTTTAATTATAGCTTTATTACTTTGCTTATTGATGAATTCTTGCAAAATATTGTGCAGCATTTTACCTGCATCAGTGATATAAGTTTTAAAACCATTTGTTACTGTTCTAAATTTAACAGGATTTTTATGAAATTTAGGTGTTAAAAATATATATGGAAACTTAATCTTATGAGTGGGAACATTCAATTTCTTGTATATAGCAGTGATTCGATTAGTAATTTCTTTATCTGACAATTCCAATCTATTGAAAGATTTATTGTTTAAAAAATGTTCATTAATTATAGTATTATAAAAATACTTACAGATAATAGCATAATTACCAGGCACTTTATCTATGTAAACAATGATAAAATTCTTTTGTAAATCATAAATTTTCTGTTTTACATCTTTATAAGTGAGTACTGGTTTAGAACAATAGTTAAATTTCATCAGGTCTTTTAAAATATTGTACTTAAATTCATCAAATGCCCCCCTCTAAAGGCAAACCATATTTAACTGCAGATTTAGTAATGAAATTATTTATATCATTATTAATTTGATTTTTAACAGTATTATTGTTGCTAGAAATTGTTAATCTAAAACTAGTGCCTTTACTCATGATATCTTTTAAAATTCCATCCTTGACTATATTTAAATTGCCAGTTACTACATGTTTGTGATAGCTATCAATAAATTCATGATAGTTCTTACATTTACAGTCATCTATGTCAAGAGAAGGTGAGCTATTATTGTAATTAAAGATAAATCTGCCCATCGTTTTATTATATTTAAAAGCTTTTTTAACTATTACATTCCTAACAGGAAAAAGTGACAAATGTCTATTAAAAACACTAGAAAAATTAACTTTATCAAATGTATTATTCATGAATAATAAAGTGCAGTATTCTTTAGTAGGTTTATTAAATTTATTGACATTTATATTGAATTTATTAAGTAAAAAATTATTAATGTCTTTTATGATGTGAACTGCATGACACACCTTAAAGCACTCATTATTTAAAATTTCATCCAACAGTACAATTTCCTTTTTATTAAGACCAAACATGAAGTATTTGATCTGCTTGATATTAAAGTTTAATTCAAAATCATTTATAATAGCTTTAATATTATCAATTAAAGAATTCTTATCTCTGTTTTTCCTTTTAGTTCTATTGCTCCTTGAGTTTCTTTTAAAATTCTTAACTGAATTGGAAGCAGTATAAAAAAATTCTTTGTTATTGCTCTGTGACATAATTTGGAGTGTGTTTTTAGCAAGGTATAAAACATTAAGACCATATGGATATATTGTATTAAAACTTCTGATAAAATGATTTTCCCACCATAATCTGTGCTTAGTATTTGGTACGATTTTAATAATCGACAATTCAACATTATTAAATCCATGCATTTGAAAGTGTCTGAGCTCAATTTTATTAGAATTGTTGGTATAACTGAAGTTTTTAACATCATGTCTATGTTGATTAATCCTAATATTAATAGTATTTGAGGTCTGTCCAATATATTTATACCTACAGATTTTACAATTTAATAGGTAAATACAATTAAAAGTTTTACATAGTTTAAATTTAGATTCACAGTCATATTGATCATTGTCCATCATAGTGCAAGTCTTACATCTACTATCATTACATTTGTTGAATCTCAACTTAGTACTAATATTAGATATATTGTTTATATATTTGCTTGAGGATAATTTGTCCTTATTTACATGTAAATTATTACTATTAATGTAACTTTTATTATCATATTGAATATTAGAATTGCTAGAGGCTAAGTTTTTTTGTTTAATATGAGAAGAATGACTATTAATGTATTTTTTGTTCCAAAAAATTCTTGTCTTGAATCTTTTATTCGTATTGTTACTATTATAATCATTAAGATCATTAACAAAATTAGATTCCTTTCCCAAATTGTCATTATATAGTGAGTTATAAAAATCCATCTTCCTAACCATTTTACTTAACTCTGAAATGAGTCAAAATTTTGTATTGATAACAGAAGTACTATACCAATTAGTATTGATAACAGAAGTTCAGTACGAAATCAATACTGAAACCAAAGTACAGTATCAAATCAGTATTAAAAACCAAGATACGTACCTAAACAGTATAAAGAGAGTGCCTAAGCAAACGACAAGTTAATTTTTAAAAAAACAAACTTGATAGTATCTCGAAAGAAGAATAAGCTGTGTAAAAACACAAAGCAAAGCAAAGCAAAGCTAATTATAGAGCTCAAAAAAGCAACCAATTAACCCAACACAACAACTAAGAATGAAAACACGCTAATAGGTAATTTTATAACGATGCTGTACCTACCTAATCAGTACACCACCGAGCAAAGATCAGCAAAAAACTAACCTAATTGCCAGTCACTAATACTAAGTAAGACCATTCCATTAAAAAAGATATATGAAGAAGATTGATTGAAAGTTAAAGTTTTGCAAACTTAACCCATGTCATCATAAGTAACACTAAAAATAGAAATACTGAATAATAGTAATACAAACATAAATTTATTAACTAGGTAGTCAAAAAACACATAAATATGAAGAAGAAGATTGATTGTAAGTTAAAGTTTTGCAAACTTAACCCATGTCATCACAAGTAACACTAAAAATAGAAACACTGAATAATAGTATTACAAACATAAAAATATTAACTAGATAGTCAAAAACACATATACAAAAATTGAATGTGTGAATGAATTGGACTTAACTCTCCAAAATATAAAATAGTATGGCAAATAGTAAAAAAACAATACATAAACTTGAATAAACAAAAATTAGCATAAATAAAACATGTCTAATAAATAAATGAAAAAGTATTAATTTGAACTAATGATAGATAATAAAATGGTAATAAGTAAGAATATATACATATATACACACAATAGCCACCTTAGAATCTATTAAGAATTCATAATTAGGCTACAAGCTAATTCGCTTACAATAATAAAAAAACTACAACAATGTGATTTATAAAATTCCTCTATATTTAGGCGCATTGCAGCCATAAATAGAAAAGTATATACATTACAAAAATATACTAAAAATAGTTATACGAGTAAACCTAAGATAACTATCGTCATAATAGGATAGATTTAGCCACAGAAATACTAAAAGCAAACTCCCAGCCTTAGGAACTAGGAATGCAGGTTTAAACAAAGTTTTCTGGCCAGCCAACCTTCACCTGAATTTGGGTTATTTTCCCCCAAACCTTCTTGTATCTGATCTCTACTCTATGAAAGGAATCTATTTATCAAATTTAAAGACTGTGCGTCTAATAGTTTAAAAATGCAAATAATTATCTATAACGCCCCTTACGCCCCCTCAACGCCATTTGGGGGTCGATTTTCACGAAACGCATTTTGTGGCGTATTTCTATTCTATGAGAGGAATCTGCTTACCAAATTTCAAGACTGTGCATCTAATAGTTTAAAAATCGGAATAATTATTTATATCTCCCCTTAAACCCCCGCAACACCCCTTGCGGGGTCATTATTACCAAATCCCATTTTGTTGTGGATATTTAATCCACGAAAGAAACATGTCTAAACCAATTTTCAAGCAGGTTGGTCAAGTAGTTTAAAAACGAAAATATTTATCTATTACGCCCCTTAACCCCCCCCCCCCGCGCAACGCCACTTGGATGTTACTTTCCCAAAAACCATCTTGTATCTGATTTCTATATGAAAGGAATCTATTTAGCAAATTTAAAGACTGTGCGTCTAATAGTTTAAAAATGAAAATAATTATCTATAACGCCCCCTAAGCCCCCGCAATGTCACTTGCGGGTCGATTTTCACCAAACTCATTTTGTAGCAGATCTCTACTCTATGAAAGGAATCTGCTTACCGAATTTCAAGATTGTACGTTGAATAGTTTAAAAATGGAAACAATTACTTATAACGCCCCTCAACCCCCCGTAACACCCCCTTGCGATTCGAATTTCGCAAAATCCGTTCTTAGCTGATCTCTACTCCATGAAAGGAACATGTCTACCAAATTTCAAATCTGTAGGTTGAATAGTTCCGGAGATATCGTGATTAGTCAGTCAGTCAGTCAGTGAGTCGCTTTTCTCCTTTATATATATAGATATATAGATGTATAAGGGAAAACGCGAGTCAATCATTCACTCATCACGATATCTTCACAATTATTACACCAACACGCTTGAAATTTGGCGAGCATGTTTCTTTTGTTGATTAAAGATCCATTAAGAACGGGTTTGGTGAAAATCTAGAAGGATCTTGGGGGTGTTATCGAAAAGATTCCCGTTTTTTAAATTTGGCAAACGTTGAATAGAGTTACTCAGAGAACGAACGGGTTTCGTGCAATTGTCCAAAGAGAGGGGGGGGGGGAATTCATTATAGATAAAAAAAAAACCCGTTTTTATGTCATTACACGCACATAATTTAAATTTGGCAATTATGTTTTTGTTTTCGTTGAACAAAGATTCGCTAAAAATGAAAATATTGCAGAAATTGACCACGAAGAAAAGTAACGGGGTCGTAAAAGATAAATATACTTTGTTTCAGAAATTTAAGTCCTATCCTTTTCAAATGAAGAGGCGAAATCTATAGAAATGTTTTTATAAAAGCTTAACGATAGGACTTAGAGATAAAAATAACTTAAAAGCAATATAAGCATACAATATAACCAAAATCCTTGCAAATTGGGCTGGTAATGGCTAGTCACAGTATGAAACTATTTTACAAAGAATTGTTCCAAGTTCCATTCAAGACAAGTTTCGTTTCAAATTCGACAATATTTTAAAGATTTTCAGAAGTCAATTTACTATTATAAAACACACAGATAAAGCGCGATTTCAACTTACTTCAAAGAGATATATATATTTCTTATTATAATATACTGCGTGTTTCAAAATATATATTCCTCATTTATAGATATTTATTACTTAAAACTTAACATTTTTCAAGCATTTCCAAATTGCATGGGAATCTTTTAAAAACATGGAAATCTTTAAGAAACATTGAAACCTTTAAAATGTTGTACCATTACTTTTAAAGTTAAATTGACCTTGTAAGACAAAAAATAAAGAACGAGTGGACAGACCACGATTCATCATACGATTAAGAATGCTTTAAAGTAATGTAAGAAAATAGGACTTTAAAGTGCTCTTTCCTTGAAAATATCTCCATAAGAAACTATTATCAGGAGTTAAAAATAGCTCTAAATATAGAGAATGTTCCTAAACACTGTCTATCTAAAATTGTCTATAAAATGAAATATTCTGTTTTAATCAATTTATACACGTATTGCTAGAAATAGATTTACCATTAAAGTACGAACATGCAAATGGTTCAAGTTGGTGTTTCGGGCTATTTTAAGCACAAACTGGCATAGAGCCTTGAAAATACTCTTTAGTCGTAAATATATTTGATCGCATTGTATAATAGGTGCGTTTTCCTCCCAAGGGCACATTTATTCATCGATAAAAGTCTGGAAAATTCACAAAACTTTACGCAGGTTCTTTCAGTTGTTTCACGACAATTGGGTAAAAATCGGAATAGAACTTATTTTTAGAAAATGAGAAATTTATAGGATCGGCTTATTTCCTGTACCATTAATCGCACGAATACCCCAAAATCCTATTCCTTTTTTATTTTACTTCTTTTAACAATCATTTGTTCTTGTAACCTCATAATATGAGGTAACATATTTTATATATAATCATCGTAGCTCATTTATTTTTATCTAATAATGCTAAAAGTTACTTGTGTATTTTTCGTCTGTTTCCACATTACTGAATTACTACGGAAGTTTTTTTTCACTCATTCTTTTTAGAACTTGACAAAGAAATTGAAAAAGCAAGCAACAATCAATAAATTACATCGGGGTTGCCAAATTAATATATTTACGAGCTTTACAATTGGCGAAGGTGAATAAAAATTTGTCCGTCATACATTCCAGATTGTTGTAACGACCCACAATACGATAGAGAATGTTGCACGTTTTAGTTGTAAAACTCTCCTGTGGTGCGTTGGGGAAATTTGAAGAAGGCGATACGGGTCAAGATTCGACCTTGATCACAGTTAAAAAACAAAAAGGGAATTCGTCAGTATCTCTCGTGCAGTTTTCAGTCGACATTGATTTAAATCAAATAATAACATAGAATAACAGAAACTTGAACCTTGGCCAAGTGATGTCGATGATCTCTAAATTAGAACTCCACTCTCCAAACTTCCACACAAGTTCAACGAGAGGACACGGCCGAGGTTGGCTAATGGTCAAGTTAACGGACTCGTGACCGGTGTGTCATAAGTTCGAGTCTAGTACCGCTGGAGACCCGCCATGCAGTAGGGGCCAATGTTCATTAAATATGACGAGGCTTCCTCTTGTTGTTGTGGTGTGGAAGTTAGGAAAGAAGGTGTCAGATCAGGTGTCATCTTCGTTTCTTGAATTTGGTTCGAAATTACGAGGTCCGTCACCAGTAGCACTCATGTTGCTTTAAAGTGCGCCGTAATATTCTCTCATTGACTCAACGAAAGGGCACACTATTCCTTTGATGTATTTAAAGTCTATCAACTTCTCTCCAGAAGCAACACATCTTAAGTCACAAGCCGAAAAAAAGGACACAGGTCCCGAGCTGGTAGCCATAGGCATTCTGCCGCCAAATATACAAAAGTAAATTGAATTTAATAGAGGTATAAATATATTTTCATAGTGTTTGTCTTTTAAGCATCTACCTGGAGGCTTAAAATTGTCAAAACAACATTTTAAAACTTTATACATCTTTTTTTTATGATATAATAATAATTAACCTTTTTTCTGGGTTTCAGGCTTATCTAAAAAAATCAAAATCCAACACTTTACGAAAGGTCAGTGTTTATTTTAGGGTGAATATTTTGTACTTGCTTTATTTAACACTTCTTAATGAACATGCCACCCTGTTTCTTATCTTTTTGGTCACTGTGGCCTAGCGATCATGGTCACAAACTCGCCAATGGCATTAAAAGATGATGCTGAAATCTGTCTTGTCTCAAAGTTCTCACGTTAACCTGGGTGTGGAAGGAGAATGGAATGCCCTCTGATGCGTCATCCTCGTCCTTTTACCTCGTGGCCGTGGTAGCCTAGTGTTCAAGGTAACGAACTCGAGGCCGGCGTGTCATAAGTTCGAGCCCAGTATCGCTTAATACCCGTCATGTAGGGAGGCGATGCTCCTTAAACCTGTCAAAGCTCAAGTGAGCGAGTGAATATTAACGTCGCTCTGTTCAGCTACACGAGAGCTTTTGGCGACGGACCTCGTCATTTTGAATCATGGTTGAGTGACGAGGACGAGACCTGAGCTGGCACCTACCTCCTAACTACCACACAACACAAATGGGAGGACGTTTGAGTTCTCGACAGATTTAACGTGCATCGCTCCCCTACACGGCGGGTCTTAAGCGGCAGTAGGCTCGATCTCATGACACGCCGGCCAATAATCCGTTACCTTGGCACTAGGCTACCGTGGCCACTCTGTCGGAGCTCAAACGTTCTCCCGTTGGGAAAGGTGTAGAAGTAAAGAGAGGCGACAGCAGCTCAAGTGTCGTCCTCGTCACTTGATCATGGTTCAAAATTATGAGATTCGTCGGCTATAACCTCTTGTGCTGCTTTAGAGGGTGATGTTTATAAATACTAGCTCCCTCAGTTAATGTTTCTATGGGATAATAGCCTTTGCTGTTCCATATTGCCACAAAAAAAAACTGGAACAGTAATGTTTTTTCTATCTTAATCATAACATACAGTTCAGATTTTGTGTCAGAAATATCTTTCGCCTTATACGCATTTGTGCTTAAACACACAAAAGGTAAACGAAAGATTTTTTTTTGAAAACAAGAGTTTAAGTATAAAATCAATTTTTGCTTTTGTCAACAATCGTCAAAATTCTTCTGTGGAAAGATCATAAGCACACACACAGAGGGGAAAAAAAGGACTCAAATAAATCTTTGATATATAAATGAAAAAAAAAACAAAGTATTCCCTAAAGACGTACTTTTTGTTTAAGAAGAAGCTTACAATAAATAAGAAGATAAAACGTTTCTCAGCGAGGTAGAAAACAAAAGCTTCATGTTTTTTTCTTTGACTTTCTATGTTTCTGAAAACTGGAGTTTATACAAGACTTTGTATTTAAAAAATACAATTCGAAAATATATCCATTTGATTCTAATTTTTACACTCCGTTGTGGAAACAAAAAAAATTAGTGGAGGTAATCCGTTTCCATTTTCATAAAAGCCTCATCCCCCCTCCCCTTATCTAGAAAAAGGCTTCTGAGTTTTTTTTAAAAGCGATATGGGAATCGGAATTTCTAATAGATGGAGATAAATTTATTTTAATGTAATGCAAGTTGTGCAAAATTTACCGTAAAATCCGGTGTATAACGTGCCTGTTATACGCAGGGTATAAAAATGAGAACTTTAAAAATAAAAATAGAGATGTGAGCATGGATAAAAATCAGACAAAAATAGATTTCTACATCTATCGAAATACTTAATATTTGAAAGAAATGACATCTTTTATGAGCTAAAAACTGTAGTTATAGAAGTGTATTTCTAAAGCTTTTAGAATGACACCTCGAATAAATGACTTCTCAAAACATAAGAGCACATTGCACACGTATATACTTCAGATTTTTCCCTTAAAAAAGGGGGTGCTCGTTATACGTGAATATTTCTAAAAATTAAAAATTGCAACTTGAAAGTATGGATACGCATTATACCTCGGATTTTACGGTATATTCGTTCCAAAAAAAATTTATTTTACACATTTTATCTAACTCTATGAAATATAAATGAAACTTTATTAGCCCTTATTTATTATTAATTAAAATTTCAAGAGAGCTGCAAATTTTTTAATAACTTGGAATTTTTAATTGAACATTTCCTTTAACTAGATCTTATACAGTGGGTACAAAAAGTATTTGCACACATACATTTTTGTTCACAATTTATAAGAAAATGCATGAAGAAATACAAAAATCGGCATTTTAAAAATAAAATAAGCCTATTCATTTAAATTAATTACAAAAAATACACAATAATATTAATAAAAAACATTTTTTGCAACAATATTAAAATATCTTACGTCAAAAAAGTATTTGCACACTCAACTCAACTTTAGCAAGTTTGCATTTTTTTGCTAAGTATTTGACAGTCATCTCGCAGTAAATAACATACGTAAGACTACTATAAAAGGAGGTATTGTCGAAACTTTATCAGTTGATTGTCGATTTCAAATTGTTATGGCACCTAAGAAATCTGAACTGCCGATTTCATTGCGAGAAAAAATTGTTTCTCTACGTGAAAATGACCTAAGTTATCGAGAAATAGGTAAAATAGTAAATGTTTGCTTCTCTACTGTTCGGTATGTTATAAAACGTCATAAAGAAAGAGGATCTATATCAAATAACTTGCGCTCTGGATGCCCAAAAAAACTTTCACTGCGAATAAAGCGAAAAATCATAAGAGAAGCATCGAAAAATCTATTTGTTAGTGCAGTTACATTAGCCAATGATGTCGCTTCAACATCTGGAGCTTAAATCTGTGCCCAAAGTGTTCGAAATGTCCTGCATGATGCACAAATTTATGGGAGATCTCCTAGGAAAAACCTCTCATGACTGAACGAAATAGACTGAAGAGACTTGAATTCGCTAAGGAATATATCAATAAGCCAATTGATTTCTGGAAAAATGTCATATTCTCCGACGAGAGTAAGTTCAATATCTTTAAATCAGATGTCAGGAAATTAGTTTGGAGAAAACCTTGTACTGCTTTTCATACCAAAAATATGTTACCTACAGTTAAACATGGAGGAGGTTCTGTTATGATTTGAAGGTGCATGGCTAGCAAAAGAGTTGGTAATTTGTGTTTCATTGATGGGAATATGACAGCTCGAACCTATATTGATGTGTTGCGAGATAACTTGCCAGAAAGTGCAATAAAATTGGGTATCAGTAATTCGTACTATTTTCAGCAAGACAATGATCCCAAGCACACTGCCGGTATAACACGTATGTGGTTGCTTTATCATGTACCCAGAAAACTTGCCACTCCACCACAATCACCAGACTTAAATCCTTTGGAAAATTTGTGGAATTATGTGGGTTTAAAAATAAGAAAAAGGAAGATTTCAAGCAAATCTGCCCTTAAACATTCCCTTATTGAAGAGTGGTCAAATACTGACCCTATTGTTACAGAAAATTTAATTAAAACAATGCCAGCAAGATTACAAGCAGTAATAGATGCTAAATGAATGCATACTAAATATTAGTTATTTGAAATTTGCTTAAATATTTTATTTCTTTTGTATTCATGCAGGTGTGCAAATACTTTTTTGACACGAGATATTTTAATTTTGTTACAAAAAAGCATTGTTATTTATATTATTGTAATTTTTCTGTTTGTTTTGGATGATTAAACTTATTCTGATTTGGCAATACCAATTTTTTTTATTTCTTAATGCTTCTTTTTATGAATTGCAAACAAAAAATGTAGGTGTGCAAATACTTTTTTTACCCACTGTATGTTGAAGTGATTAATTCAAACACAAACGCGTTCTTATTTTTACTCATCCAGGAATTTTTTAAGAGGGGTTAAGGGTCGAAAGTCTACTATTCTGGTATGATGCTCCTATACGCCGCCCAACATATTCTTTTGATTTTGTCGATTTTGGGGAACAAAAAGCATTAAATAATTAATTATTGAAAGAATAATTAGCATTAATTAATAAAATTAATTATTAACAAAAATACTTAATTAAATTTTAAGTACTATATACATAGAATACTATATATATATACATTAATTAAGTAGTATATACGTACATATACATGACACGCTAGCCATTACTCGATACCTTGACCACTTGGCTACCGAGGCCACGCCAACTTGACACCAAAATCTCTCCAAGGTATGGTGATATTTTTTGTCGCCAAATCAAGGGACTAAACTAGAATTCAAACCATATTTTTAACCATTCTTAATGTATATTCGAAATCAAATTTAAGTGTTATTTTAAAATTCAGGAAATTGCAATTTATAATATTTTGTAAATAGTATATGTGACTATGATACAAATTCGAGAATATCTGCTCATTTTTCTTCAAAGGATTGTACAATTCAAGCAGATATGTTGCATGAAATCTTCAATTTGCTTGAAATAGTTTCCTTTTGCCCATATTTATGTTCCCAAAATATTATAAAAATAAAGTAATTCTGTGGTAACTTCGAAAATTAGGATGGAATTAGGGAATTGTTTTCTCCCAGATTAGTTCCAGCAACTCAGATAAACTCTTTATATAAGTTTCATTTTTAAATCAAAAAGATTCAACCAATATATTTTAGAAAAATTTCTACACAAAATGTACTGATAAATACTGGTTTTCGCTTAAAAATATCATTTGTGAGTATCCACAATCCAATGATAAACAGAAAAATTTAGAGAATATTATTCGGAAAATGAACAAGAAACGTAAGATTCATTAATAAAAATGCTAGTGAATTTTAGCTGTTTTGTTTCGATTGCTTAGAGGAATTGATTATCTTGCCCCCAAAGCAACGTTTCTTTTTCAGCAGAAAAGTTAATCAACGTTTTTAATATAGCAAGGAAGTTCTATATTTTCCTTTAAAATAAAAGATGTATTTTCAAAAAAAAAAAAAAAAAACAATAGTTGGAAATCCTTTCAATGCTAATTTCTTCTTTTCTTTACCACAACAAATGAAACACATAAATTCTCCGAATGAAGGAACGACAATGAACAGTAATTTTGTTGCCCCGCCTTACAACAGATACAATTCTTTGATTTCCATATTAATCCATAAATATTTCTAAAAATGAAGTGAAATCGCTTATTACAGATCCGGAAGCGTAACTTCTTTTTCTATATGGTTTCAGTATTCATTTAGATTTATAGCTTCAAATAGATACATCTTGTTTAAAATTAGTATTAGTATATGTGAAAGTGGTACTGTGTGTGTGCATTAGCAAATTGGGTGAAAAAAATCAAAACATAACATAACATGAAACATTACAAAAACAAAGTTATTAAATATCGTATTAAGGTCATATATTTGCACAGCACATTTTCTAATATTTTTAAATAAAAATCCACAAATATTCTTCCTTGCTTTGATGAAAGTCAATAAAAACCTGCGCATCAATACAAATACTTGCTAAGTATATCATAAATTCACGTGGTTATGGTTACGAACTCCTGGCTGGCGTGTTATGAGTTCAAGCATTGATGCCACTAAAGACCGGTCGTGTGGAGAGGCCTGATATACGTTGAATCCGTCGAAGCTCATTGTTCTCTCTTTGACATGGTGTGGTAGTTTTAAGAGAGATGGCGTGTCGCTATATATATATACTCAGGTATTGTCCTCGTCACTTGACCGTTGATCAAAATGACGAGGTCCGATGCCAGTAACCCTCGTGTTGCTTTATAATGCGGTGCTAATTAACACTCAGTCATTTATCATCATATTTAGTTTGTCCCTCGTTTAGAATTTCGATGTAAATACTTTTTTTGAAACAAAAAAATCCATACTAAAATACATTAATGAAAGATTTGAGCTAAATATACACGAGAAACATGCAATTTTTTAAAATTCTTTAATCTATAATTTGAATCTATTGATTCTACGTTAATATCCTTTATTGAATGTTTTGTGAACATTTTCTATTGTATAGAACGAGTTTTCAAATATGAATCCTAATTTTTTAATAGATACATACCTCTGATTTAAAATGCCCCCCCCCCCCATTCTATTTCAGCTTTTGAAAGTAAATAATAAGGGAGATAACGATTACAATAGCTGAATGTAAACAAGCTTTCGAAGTATAAAGGGAAAAAAAGCCTTTAACTGTAGTTTGTAACAGAAGAGCGCAAAGCAGATTAGTATCAAGAGAGTCATTGCTTTTAACTTCGAGGTTTGTTTGGTTATTTATGTATTTAATGGATACAGATTAAATATATTTTTTCTTAAATTAAGGGGAACAAAAAAAAAAACTCGTTAATTTAAAAAGAACATTCGAGATAAGCTCTTTATAACTATTTAACTGTATTATCATGTTTTTCTTTATATTAACGTTTACCTAATAATAACATTATTTTGTATCGTGCTTGTTTTTACTTATTTAATACATTCAGTAATATAGCATTAATTCTTATTTACCATTGCGTTGTACTAAAAGCAATTGAAATCTCTTTTTAAATGTGTGGGCGTTTATATATGTTTTCAAAACGTATGTAATTTATTTAATTTCTTGTTTTGTTTCGTTTTTAATATTGTATCTAAGTAAAACTAATGCTTGTTCTTCTATATTTGAAAAATATATTATTTTTCTTATGTAAGACTACACTTTGAAACAAGTAGTATTATTTTCCAATGTGTCTTTACAATTAAAAATCTAAACTTCACTTTCAAAGAATGCTACCAAAGCATTTTAATTTCTATTAAGCTATTCCATTTTCTATTATTACTCGATTTTAATGGCTATTTGCGCAGCTGCACATTTTTCTGCTGAAGTATATTTTGGGAACCGTATTATTCGAGTAACACAAACCTAATAGAGGAGATTTTCTTCGTCTAAAAATTTAACTTGCAAGTTTTGTTAGTTTTCCTACCGCTTGTAAACATATATGTTCAGAAAAAAAGCAATAATAAACCAAATACAGTAGAACGTCGTTTATCCGAATCAATTGGGACCGGACACCGTCTGGATACGCAATTGTTAGGATAACCGAAAACCGAATGCGATCCATGCAGTATATGAAACCGGAGACTATATGAATATTGAAAATCTTATGCGGGAAACTTGTTTGAAAAAAAAGCAAAATAGGTGCAAAATGTCGCAATTTTACCTTTATTGTGGAAAATAATCACTTATTTTTCGCTATAACATTGTACACCTTCGTTTTTTTGCTGCAAGGTCTCTTATTCTCTTGAGCAGCAGTAGTTGAGTAGGATAGCCCTTTGTTGTTTGTACCACTTTATAGTTGTCTCTAACGCAGAAAAACGCGTCAGCATTTGATGGACTCTTGCTACTTTCATTGTTGTTGTTCTCGTCTTCCATCCGTTTCATCGTCGATAGGGTCGGATTCTTCTTGCACGGAAGTCACAATCGCGTCATCATTTAGCATTTGAAATTCACAGTCTTCTGCATCTTCTTCATCGCATTCTTGAAATCCTGGGATCGATTGGCAAACCCTGTGGTTCTCATTGAAGTCCTTTTCGCACCACTCTCTTCCTTCGCGAGACGGTTCAATATTTCAAGTTTTGTCTCAATGTTCAAGACGTTGCGCTTCCGTTTTGAATTCTAAGCCATAGCAGTTTACATCTCAACAAAAGAGAACGTATGCACCCCCTCACTTAGAAGCAAACTGATCTAATATTCCGCGAAGATGTTTACCAAATCACACAACTGATGTTCCACAAATGTCTCTCATCTTGGGTTTTCCCGCCACTTTTGGCCGCACGCGAAACAACTGTTGAACATTGTATTGTTCGAAAACGTATCCGGACTCTGGTCCGGGTATTTGACGCTCCGGATAATAAACGTTCAGATAAACGACGTTCTACTGTAAAAGAATTCTCTAATTTGAGTATTTTATCCCTTTGAGATATTTGTCCCCAAATGACAAATTTAATTATTCAACGTTTGCTAAGTTTCATTTCACAAATTAAAAACTCTAGCAGAAGAGATAATTTAAAAAAAAAGAAAAAAGGCAATGTAACAAGACTTAATCTTGAAGTTTAACTTAATGTTTAGATGAATCATAACTCAACTGTGTGAAAGACATTTGTTTTTAACGAATGAATTTGCTTTCAATTATTATCTTAAACATAGAAAGTGTACATAATAGCCTTTGTCAAAAATATTAAATGTAATAATAGCCTTTGTCAATGTAATATTAAAAGTAATTGATGAGTTTTCTGACTATGTTATTAAAGTGATTCTAAAAAAATAAAAAAAAAGTCAATTTCGTAAGTCATTATTAAAAAGTTTTTAAAAAGTTAAAGTTTATGAAAAACAAATGTTTTGTTTCTAATGAAGCCCTTAATTTTTAATATTTTTCAGCTGTTTCAAGAAATTTATGTTTTTTAAAAATTATTATGAACGAAAGTTAATATGAAATTGAATATCTTACTGTTCGTTAAAACTTAATAATTATTTTTGTTGTTAAAATGGGAAAAACACAAGAATTTTAAAAAATATTAAATTTAACATTTTATAAAAAAATAATCAGAACTCTCAGGCATAAATCCTTGTTAAATTTCATGTTACATACATGTGAAAGTTTCGACAAAAAATTTTGAGACTCTATTTGAAATAGAAAAAGAGCTTTAGGGTGTAAAAGTTTTGTGACTAACAAATATTCAAGCATCTTTAAAAGTAATTGGGGATCAAATATAAAATTTCGAATCACGCTTCTAAAGGGTAAAAATCATTGAAATGCGAAAAAAATTGAAATTTTTGTTATTGTGTTAGGATACAATATAACCTTAAAGGATTTAATAAGTTTTTCCAATTAACTCTCATTCTGTTTACCAAGATTCAATTAACACCAAAATATTTAAAAGATTATAAAGCTTTAAGAAAAAGGAAAATTCTTGTTAATGTCTTGAAAATAAAATAAGATGAAATCAAAATTTATTTTTGAGATATAATTCTCATGGTAACAAAAATTAAACTAAGGAGTGTTGATGTCATTTTTAGAGGATTTATTTTATTTTATTTTTGTGAATTACAAGATAAAAAAGTTGCGTAGATGAAAAAGATAAACTGAGATAATTACTCATAAAATAAATTAATGTTTTTCCTAGTAGAATAGAAATTAGGAAGTGCAGTTTTTTCATTTTAAATAATGAAAAACAAATCGTGGCAAGTTGAAGTTTTGACTTTTGTTTGTTAAATAGTTTATTTTAAGTAATTATAAGTGACACATTAATAAAAGTGGCATTTCAGTCAGCTTGATAAATCGTTTAATTCTATTAATATAAATTAGTATACACAGGAAAGAAGTAATACAGACGTAACAGATATACTAGGCAAAGTCATCTTATAGGTTCGAAAAAGTGTTCCAGTGGTTCACGACATAATGGATACCCTGAGTGAAGCAGCTTCGGTGTTGCTTTTGGAACCAATTTTCAACAACATCTTGGACCTCTTTATTGTTGGGAAATCGCCATCCCTTCAGAGCTTTCCGGATGAGGGTGAGAGGTTCGGGCTGTAAGGGGGTTGTTCGAGAACCTCCCAGCAGAACTGCCGTAAAAAGTTTGGCGCGCCACAGCCGCATGAGAACGAGCTTTATCCTGTAGGATAATAAATACCCCGCTGGACAGCATGCCACGCCCGTGGTTCTTGATATTGTTTCGCAGTTCATGCAATGGGGTTGGGGGAGATAGTACGTGGCAGGATTGGCAGCCATATCGTTTGGAGGCATCCATGATGCAAACGATGCCCATTAACGTGCTCCCTCATTCTCACATAACATCTGGTGGGATCTGACGTTATTACATGCATTCCCAATTCTCTGCACTCTCTATAGGAGCATGAGCAGTCATCTTTTAAATTGCGCAGTTTTTACAGCAATACCACTTTCATTTGGATGACCCTTATACATATCTATTGCTAGTTTCCTTTGGCACATTTCCTTAAAAGTGTTTCAAAACGCTTTCCGTTCTAAAAATGAAATCGTATTCTAAGCCAATGCATGAATGATGTTGATTTTACGATGCGATATAAAACGGTATATATGTCTTAATACCCAATCTTTCCTATGCATAACAGCAGAATTGCTCCTTATTTTTTCTTACCGTACTACGTCTTAGATATTGACATAAAATGTTTTTTCAGAATTTAAGACGAAGTATTTGATCATGATCAACACAATTCAAAAATAAAACCTGAATTGAAATTACATGAAAAAACTCCGATGGCTAAAGAATTAAAGAAAAGCCTACAAAGAAGTCATAAGAGGGTGTAAAATATCTCAAATAAAACCCCAAAGACTCTGCCATGTTTGCATTGCTTCCGACACGCATATGCCAGAAACAGCGAGGGGTCTAGCACAAACATCCATCATCCTCAAAGGCACCCCCCGTCGCGCATTCGCTGCCGAGAATGTAATTCACTTGAGCTTGGTGTGTCAATTTGATTTCTCGCTCGCACAAGGGCCTAGTTTTCTATTTGTAATGGACTTGTAGGCCACTCATTTCTGATTGGGGTCTCCACCCCAAGCCCCACGCAATTTCTTGGTGGATAACAATGGAATATATTGCGTGTTTTGGTCACACAATTGTGTATGAAATATTCCTGAGACGTTCATGTGGGAAACGTGTTGAGCTCATTGCGTAGAGGCTTTTTACTAGAAAGGAAGTTTTTAATTTTCAAAGAAATTAAAATCTATTTCCTCTAATAAAAAAATTGTAATTACTCATCTTGTTTTATCTGTATCTTTGTATAGGAATAGTCTCTGGAAAAGGTTATTATATAATTTTTGCAATTCCTAACTTGAATAAATACCCTTTTTTAAGAATAAAGTCAACAATTACTGCTTGAAAATTTTGCATTTTCCCCATTAATAACTATAGTAAAGGCATTCTACAATGAAGCTAATATCGTAAGATTATGTAGCGTCCGTTAATATTATGTTGTAATTGTTTTCAAGTATATTCTAAATCATAGGTTCTCAACGGGGGCGATAACGCCCCCTTGTGGGCGTTTGAGACTTTCAGGGGGGCAGTAAAAGACCCAGAGAAAATTAAACGGCGTTGAGATGGCACGGAGGGGCTTGGGCAGATTAACCAAATATAGTCTTAAAAAGACTAAAAAAACACGCTGTTTATGTACTAACAAAAGTAAACTTTAATACTGTTTACCTTATTTTGATTGTTGTATTTAAATCATTTCTATATTATATGTATAAAAATTCACATATTTCGGTTGTACGGGAAGTGGACGAAAAACTTAAAAGATTACATTGCATTCAGATCCACATAAAATGGAATGATATAGCGCATTTTAATTTCTGTAGTACACGTGTTGTCTTTGTCTGTGAGCAGTAGGAAAAATGTTTCGCCCTCTGCATTTCACTACGTATATTATCCAAGAAACATAATTAAACAGGAATTAAAATGTGATTCCTTAAAGGCTGAAACTGTCAATTTATATTTATTTTGCAAGTAGTATTTTATTGTGAATTACTTTGTATCATCAAAACCCCTGCCTGTCTTTATAACAGGTAAGCTAACCCCCCCCCCCATTCTTTTAAGTGAAAAAGAAATTCAGCAGCGTTCCAATTCCAACAATATCCTATCTGTGACTAAAATATATAATATTACACATTTTTAAATATATTTGTTCCAATAGCTATTTCAGATTTGCAAGTAAAAAAATTGGGACTTAAGAAAAAACTCAAACTAAAAAATATATGCTATTAGTAATATGATATTTTTTTAATGTGACTCTTGTTTTCACCATGTATTATGTACACTCTTATTTCTGTAGAGTGGGAGGGGGCGGTATCAAAATATTCACATGAAAAGGGGACGGTATCGAAATATTCACATGAAAAGGGGGTGGTATCGAAATATTCACTAGAAAAGGGGGCGCCAATTCAATAAAGGTTGGGAATCAATGTTCTAAATGAACTTGGAACATCCTTTGGGAAGATGAAAATCATTTTCCTTTGGACGCTGCAGTGAGTACTTGCAACATCTGAATTGAGAAAGCGCAAAATCTGCACTTTCTCTTGTACGTACCGTTGCATTCCACAAAAAAGAATGCATGGTTCGAATTTTCTGCGTAGTTTGTTATGGGGCTGTTACTTTCTCAAATAAACTGGTTCAGAGACATACTCGATCCCTTGGCAAAGATATCCATCGCTGTTAGAGAAGGAAAATGCTCCTGCTCCGTAAGCACACCAGGGCCTTAATGAATGACAGAGACCATTTATACATGACTCATTGTGTTTAGGATGATCTTAAAATACATTTTATAGGAGAATGTGCCACTATAACTGACACTTTTCAGAAACGTGGCCTTCCTGATTCCCAAATCTCAATCCTTTCGACTTTAGATTAGGAAGCATTCAATACATCTGTAAGGTATGATAATTGAATTTTTCCCCTTAAAAATAACAATTCCCAATGCATACTTTTCAGTTGTGAAATATGCCCCTCTGCGATTCAAGATGGTGGCTGATAATGAGGACCAATTCGTGGGAAATGCCTTAGAATGTTTATTCCATTTTTCTGAAGAAAGTTTTCTATTTCATGGAAACACAGGGAAGAACAGTAGCGGGTCTATCGGCGTACTTCCTATTAATTCTCTTCGGGAAAACCTTTCTTTAAATATTCTTCGATTGAAAACTTGCCCCCGAAGAAGAAGACGTGGATTTAAGTATTAGCTTTCGGGTTAGAGAGGGAGAGAGGTTAGGAGTAAAAGGATAGTTGTGAGGATTAACGTAAGGTAATAGAAACCTAGACGAAAGTGTGCATTAGATTATCTGCATAATATTTATGATTGACGATTTGTCAATTAGATAATTGAATTGGATTAGCGTTGGTTTATAGTAAGTTATTAAATTTATAAATAAATATACGAATATCGTCTTCCTCGCTTTTGCTCCTTTAATTAGTTTACGGTGCATTTCCTAATCTTGGGTTGTTCAAGTTTATTAGGTTGTTGAGACTTGTAAATAAACTGTGTTTGATTTGAGAATGGCTAATTTTCCTTTAACTCTCGTACACTGATGTGTGTGTGGTTTTGACAGATCCACCACCATTACAGAACCACTATCTGAAGTGAGTGTTATTGACAATTCAAAGCGCAAAGATCAATCATGCAGTTTTTCTGTTTTTAATGTAGATGCGCGTGACTTTGTAGGATAATTTGAACAGTTTTTTAATAACTGTACAGAATATGGAAAAGATATAACATCCCAAAAATAGACAATACAGTCAAGAAACTACCAAGCATTGCCAAGCAAACTACCAAGCAAGCACATGTATATTCACATTCGTAAACGCGGATAAATAATTTTTTTTTTCCAAAAAAAAAAGTCGTGGTGCAAAAAAATTTTGGAAAACGATATTTTCAATGTAGAATAATTGTGCCTCAATTATTAAGTTAAAAATTAAAAATACTTTATATTTAATTAATTATACTCTATAGAAAGTTAATTATCAGTTTATATGGTACTTTGAAGTAGTCATAAAGTTCTCCAGCAGCATTTCCCAGGCGGGATTTCCCTCCCGTTCGGCGTTGCGTGGAATTTTGGAGAAAGGGTGCCAACTCGGGGGTTGTCTTCCTCACTTGACCATGGTTTGAAATGATTAGATCGGTCCCCAATAACCCTCGTGTTACTGTATTGCGCAACGTAAATAAACACTCCCTCCCTAACTCAACGTTTTTCATGTTATGTGCTACTTTTCCTACTTTTAGTACTACTTGTAGCTCCTCTCCCGTCTCCCCTGTGACATGGCTAAAGGTGTAGGAGGAAGTGAAGAAGGATTCGACATGATCATTTCTAATGATTTATTCAGCACTCGAATTAACTCAAAAACAATTCAATGAATGAGATTAAATAAGATGTTTCCAATAAGCCAGCAGAAGTAAGGAGACGCGTTTTTGGAGACTACTTCTCATCCATTGATCCACTTTTTATGAATCAACCTTAATATTGCTTTGAGCGGTAGGTAAGTGAACTGAGGGTCCCCTAAACCTCCTGAATAATTGAAATATCAAAGCGCATTCTAAATAGGACCTGAACTGTAGAGAGTCTTGCGTCCTTCACTCTCTTGGTAACTTCGATCACGAAGTCATTTTTCACTCTATCTAACTAATCTCTCTCTTTAGAATTCTATCTCTCTTCTCTCGCACTAACTCTCTTCCATCTATCTCTCCAACTTATATCACGCTTTCACTAACTTTTTTAGCAAGCGATCCTGAACTTTATATAATTAACTTAATCACGGTTTCTTCTCCAGAAAAGGGTTATTGATTTTCATAGCTCAAAGATTTCCCCAGAGATGGACGCGTCTAGATCTGTCACATACTTCACACTTTCTTGTTCGCATAACTTAAAATTATTGTTCAGAATACATTTTAACTGTCCTCTTTTGCGAACTATTTACTAAAATACAATAAATATAAAATTCCATTATGTGCAAAGAAACAAACTTAATAGAAAAAAATAGGTCGAAAATTCCACAACTATGTTCTTTTTAATCAAAACTTTCACAAAGAATCAAAAAATCTCTTTTCTTTAAATAAAACATAAGTTATCTCTCATCGAACGGACAAAACATAGAAAACACAAAAAAAGTAAAATCCATAATCATTTTCTACGTTCCAAAAAGAACAGCAAAAAATAACATACGTCCCACGGAGATGTCGGATATGAGGTTTAGCGTGAACCAAGTCAAAACAATAACATTGTCGGACAAGTTACTGTGGCTTCCATTTGAATTCAAATGGAAGTGCATGATTATTGAGATACGGGAGCATTACTGCTCCCGGAACTCCCGCTGGGACCTATAATTGGGATGGTCTGGACGTGTACTAAAAGCTTGAAATCTAAACAATTTTCACGCAGCTCTTTGTTGTAGTGCTGTTAACGATTTCGGAGTGAAATCTTTATCTCGAAAGCGGAATGGCATCTATAAGAACAAGGAGTTTTGCAGATATTGAAATAATTTATTTTTTGATTTTCTTGTGAAATGTAATTATTTTTGTGACAAGCAATGGGTTCGTTATTTTTCAATTTCGAGTTGTATTTTGTTATGGCATTTAATGTTTTTTTCTTCTTTTTTTGTGCTGAAAAATGTTCACCTTTTGTCGAAGACTTTCATGAGACTTTTGGTTTTATTTTAAGTGAAGAATTTTTTTTGCAATTCAGTTTAAATTATGCAGTGTGCATAATTTGATTGCACACACGCATATACATACTTATCATAAAGCAAAATAATAATGATTTAATTGTAAACATATCCTACAAATTAGAAGATAATGTTTAGAACATTAGAACCTAGTCCATGGACTTATGAGAAAAAAGAAAAAGCAATGGATCAATACGCAAAACTATCGTGTTTCTCAAGTGGCCGCAGATTTAGGATTGAGATGTAGGGTTTAGATTGCTTTATAGGATCCTAATTGTGTGTGTCCTCTTTCAATAGGAAATTTATCCACAACAGAACAAAAAAATAACGAATGAACACAATTAAAATATAGAATGCTAGTTTAGCCTTATATTTACACGTGTATTTGAACCACGGTTAATTGATAAAACTGACAAATTTGAAAGTATTTTATATGAATGGAAATTGTAGTATACAGAAATCAAATTAAAAAATTAGCAATCAGAAATTCCTTCATATATCTCTCTAAAACATTATAAAGTTAAACGAAATACAAAAAAGTCCCCACCCTCTTAGTTTTATGCTTACGAATTTTCTTGTTTATTGCTGTGGCCATTCCACTATGATCTGTACTGTCTTGTTTAAATTTAAGTTAGTAATATATATATACATATATATATACACTCACAAAAACACACACATATATATATATATATACCGGCCGTTTCTTGATCAGAAGATTACAGAATTTATTTAGCAATATGTGGTAATAGGAACTAACAATGGTTCTGCAGGCAATCTCTCATAATTCTACGAAAGTCTCCCAAAAAAGACAATATGATCCTTGGAAGGAAGAGGAAATTCACACACACACACACACACACACACACACCACACACACACACACACACACACACACACACACACACACACACACACACACACACACACACACACACACACACAAAAAAAAAAAAAAAAAACACACACACACACCACACACAAAAAAAAAAAAAAAAAAAAAAAAACACAACACACACACAACACACACACACACACACACACACACACACACACACACACCACACACACACACATTTAGTACATATATTTTCTGTTTATAGGAAGAATTTAATACAATAATATATACAAAGTTACTCATACAAGTTTATTTAGACACAGGAAAAATATATTAAAACAGGCATGAATGTCAATCCAAATAACTGCATTATTTTAGTGGGAAAAATGACATAAACATACGTATCTTTATAAGTGATAATCAATGTAAATATTTAACAAATTGATTTATATGGTGATTTTTAACACTAAAGTATTGAAATATATTTAAAAAACCTTTTTAGAACTTTATAAAAATTTTAAAATAATGAGTAATTATATTATCTTTATTGCCTGATATTATAAATAATATTTCGTAGCGTCATTACTTTTTTTTCAAGCAGTGTTTGCTCGTTTTTAAATTAATTTTATAGCCCAGGGCGATTTAAATAATTACATTTGCATTATAATAACATTGAACTAACTCCCTATAAATTATAAAATAATCAATACATGTAAGTATATTTAATGATTAATATTCAAAAACGTTCCATTTATAAAAAGAGGAATGAAATTTACATAAACTGACATCAAATATAAATTTAAATAGGAATAAAAAGGGAGTTATACTATTTTAAAACGTTACTCACGATAAAAGGTAAAGATTAATAACAACGTAAATATTTGGCGAGCATTCACTTTACGAGGTTTACTTAGTTCTGATTTAAAAAAAGATGCAAACTATTGATTATTTTCAAACCAAAAAGATAGCTTTAATATATCGAAGAAGAATTCTCATTAAATAATTTAATATTTTTTAAGAAAACTCTTATATATAAAAAATATCTTTAAAAAATTTAAGTAAAGAAAGAAATGATTTTTACTTATTAATTTCAATGTTAGAACTCATTAAATACTCGAAGCAAATATATAGTTAAATTTAAAAACTAATTAAAATGTTATATATTCAAAACAGAAAATGAAAGAGAGAAAAGAAAAATTATTTTATATATAAATAAATATGTAACTTAAAAAAATAATATGATATTTTGAATAAATGCACATTTCATTTGTAAAACAGCTAATTTTTTTTTATTTCAAAAGCGTATTCTCCAGATAACTATAATAATTAATAAATCTTTAAAAATGACTAATTTAAAAAACAAATCTTTTTTTTTCTTCCTGGAACATATTTAAGGCATCCGACTGATTTGAAAAAATATATGAATGAAGTTTTTTTTATATTTAGTGTCACTTGATTTAGAATATACACACATATCAAATTGTTTTAAGAGTATTTTTACTTTAACAATTATTTAAGTGTTAATTTTTTGGCCAAAAATGGAGAACCAATGTTTGTATTTTCTAAATATTCTTCGGTGGGAAAAAATTCTTTTATAATAATTATATTTTGCCTATTTATAGCTAAGACATTTCTACAGAGCTTAAGCTAAGATTTTTGAAATTGTTTTATCCATATTTTAATACATCAAAGTAGAGAAATTTTAACCAAAAATACTGATAATTATTTGAATTGATAGTAATTCTGGAAATAATGCGAATTTTTTCAAACTCTGACTCTGTTGAGAAGTCTTAGATACTTACAGGCAAAATACATTTATTATAGAAGCATTTTCCATAAAAGAACTTTTTGAAAACTTGTTAATTTTTTCTTCTCTTTTTGCTAAAATTGTATTTAAATATCTTTTATTTACCTTAATAATATTCTTAAAACAATTTCATATGCATATTTTTATTCAAACGACACTAAATATCTAAAAAATTATTAATTTACACGTTATTTTAAAATCATGGATCTAAACGTAGGGAGATACTTTAAGGAATTAATAAGAATATCAATAAAAATGAACTATTAAGGATATGTAAACACCTTTTTAATGTATTAAAATTATTTGTATATAATTATTTGTATACAATTACATTCAAGCATTTGCGTTTTTGATGAGTACTAATCCTTATTTCGTTCAGTTATTATAATATGTTATACTAATTCGAAATCAAAACAAAGTCAAATATTAGTCGAGTTCCAATACTTCACAAGTGTCGACAAAACCAATTTAAAATACCACATTTGAGAACATAGTCTGCATGCAAACACTAAGACTTGCCCTGACCTCTCACAAGAAATTACATCGGACCTGAAGTTCCTTGAAGGAAATAACAACCCGGATTGTGCTACGAAATCACTTCTGTGACTCCATAAAGCACCATTTCTTTTCTCATATTGTAAGGGAGGGTAAGTTTTGAAAAATAAGGAAAAAAATGCCGCACCCTTGTCTAACTCAATTTCTATTCAAATGAGAATCCCCTGACTGTTTTTGTGTTAGCAGGGGACAAATTAAATAAAACCCAGTGTGAGGAGCCTAGTTTCGAAATTGCCTTTTGACTTCCGAGCTTGACTTCTGACTCATTTCTCGTTAATAACTCTCTCTTCTAACTTCTAGGATGCTATCGGACATGGCAGGGATTCTTTCTTCCTTAGTTCAGTTGAAAGCATACCATATCATCTTGTTTGAAGTACAACAAAAAGATTCCTTAGTGTTAATATGTTTCTTACGTAATAAGATTTCAAAAACATAATAATACATTGTAAAATTGTGAAGCTTTTAAACCCGAGATAAAGGTTGAAATACTTAGAAGAAAAACAATTTTTTATTAGTATTGTGTAATTTGCTTCTGAAATTTTTTTTTATATTTAAAATTTATACTTCCTCAAATTTGTGCCAAGCTTGTGGTTGGGAACTTAACACTGGAGTTTCGCATCAGACTTGTAATGGGTTCTATTCGGGGTTCCGCTAATCCTTTTTGGAAAAAATACGCTTTTTAACTGTGATTTTAATTTGAAAACCACTTTCCATAGAGAGAACTTGAATTTAAGCAAATGAAAGCTTCTATTTAAGTGCTAGTCATTGAGTAGACCAGGTAATGTCTGAGAGTTGATTCTAAGCGGAAAGCGTATTTTAAGCGAGTAGTGGTCGCACTTCGTAACATTAAATCCAAAAGAAAGATTCATAGAAAAGTGAAAGGGGCGTCCACTTTCCTTCTGAACAAATTAGCAAGTTGGAAGCATGAGTGTACAAGATAATAATTAATAAGTTTAATAATTTTTATTGCTCCTCAGGTTTAGTTATCATAGTGTATTCTCATAAGTGATAAAAATTTAATAAAAGTAGTAAATTTTAGATCTTGTCTGTTTCTTACTTGAATCCTCCCACACTTGCGACTGACGGTTTGCAACAGGCTGACCACCAGACCAGAACATCTGCTCATGCACCTCAGGGCCAAAGGTCTGGAAAACTGGGACGCGCACAGTAGGTCTTGCCCCTCATGGGACGCTGCGCCTCTGAATTAAGTTTTTACTTCCTATCTAATCATGTAGCTACAAGCAACAAATGTGTTATTTATATTAATAAAATTTTTACTGAAGAAATACCGCGTCTGGTAACAACAAGGCAACTAACGATAACGTAGTGCTTTACTATGGCAATATAAAACCAAAAAACTAAAATTGTTAGGAAAAACAAGGCTTACATATAGTTAAAAGCAATTAAGCAAATTTTGGATGGTGTCAGAAATTTTTTATTTATTGATTTATGCATATATTAGAATCAAGAATTCCTTTTTTAACCCTTTGCGTACCAGAATTTTCTAGTATTCCCAGAAATCTCAGATTTCTGGGGATGCTAAATTGCTGACGACGAACATTTCATTTTTTCCCTTTTGACGCTGACTAAGGAGCACGTTTGATCCTGTTTCGCTCCGCTTCCTAAAGTATGTATAACTATTTTTGTTGTTTATTGTTATTTGTTCTTGCCAATATAGCATCGTCGTTAAATTTCAACGAAAGTGATAGTGAATTAGAATATTTGCTAGAAGCCGATGAATACGACAGTGACTCTGAAACAGATTTTTCTATTTGTGATGAGGAATTGAAAAAAATGGAACAAAAATGACAATACACTTATGCAACGCACAGGGTAAAGCTCTTTGTTCCAATTAACACTTCGAACAATTTCACAACCATTTGTAATTTTAATTCTAATTTTCCTATTTTTTTCAAATTTTTGTAACTTACAACCTTTGTAGTTTTATACTATCATAAAAAAAGAAAATCTGCCTTAAAAGGTTTCTTATACTGATTACACTGGTGATTACTCATGTGAATAAACCATGTATTCACATGAGGTTATAATGAGAGAGAGAGAGAGAGAAGAGAGAGAGAGAGAGAGAGAGAGATTTTGCCCAAATCAAACATGTATTCACTAATGGTTACACGATGCGCAAGGAATTAAATATGCTTTTAACATGGTCACAGCTTTGACCTCTTGGTTCGCAGCAGCTAAGTGGTCATTGTCGCGAGTTCGTGGCCGCATGCCATAAGTTCGATACGTAATGCCACTGAAGACCCACCGAGTAAAGGGACTGGTGTACACTTTGTCGCGGCTCAAAGTCCTTCTTTGTATGGTGTGGTACTTTGAAGAGGGCAGTCATCCTCGCCGCTTAACCGTGATTCAAAATTATGAAGTTAGTTGCCTATGGCCCTCTTGTTGCTTTATTGTAAGACGTTAAAAACTCATTCACTCTAAAATAGGATCCAAGTAAAATAAATCAATGAAAATCAGTGGCGTAACGCACACTACCGCAACCCCGCGTTCAGGGGGGGGGGGGTATGATTCTAAGAAGCCTAAAGCTTATGTTATGTTTTGGTTTTGCCATCCTTTGTAAGTTCCAACTGAGGGTTAAAACCTGACTTTGCATCGGGGCCTTAATATTCTTCGTTTATATATTCCACCATTTTCTCTTTATGGATAGTGATGGGAGGCTGGCAATGGGGATGATCCCCAACCATTCGTAATTTTGTGTGTTTCCTCTGTTTACAGGATGTTGTTGAAATTCTCTAGACTGGGGTGCTGTCGCTGGCACTCAAGGGTGGACAACCTCATAAATTTAATTGAAATTGTAACTTTGCGCCTAGGGACTGACCAATAGGGTTTTTTTTGTAAAAGGGTGCACGTAAGCACAATGGGAGCAATGAGTTCACCGTTAAAAGGCCCTGCGCGATAGTTTTCGAGAGAGAGGCCCTTTTTTTCAATTTTCAGATGACGTAGTCCACAGAATCGAAAAACGGTTCATGCCACCCTCCATCCCTCACTTCCGTATCAGATAAGTGGAACTCTTAATTACGATTCAATGTTTTTCAATTCTTATTCTTGTTTAATTTAATAATTCTTATTCTTGTTTAATTTAATACTTAAATTTGTAACGTATCCTTTAAACTTGTAATATATTAAACTAAATTATTTTAATTTTAAATGGAGTAGAGTTATCTTTGAATTTGATTAACTCCCTTGTAATGCGAACTAAAAGTTTGATAAACGAACCAGGGTATTATGATAGTTAACTTAAATGAACTAAGTATTAATGAGCGCCGCATTAAGCAACATGAAAGAATAACTGAAAGATTTAAAGATGGAATCAAATACTGAAAAATGATGTATGCAAAATAAATACAATTTCCCACGCTTAAGCCTACTTCTTTTATTCCTAAGCAATTTTAGTCATTCAAAAAATATACAAAAATATCAAGATTTTTTGCAGAGTTTTACAGCCCATGTAATAGGCACTCAGATTTAACCAATAAAGAAAAAAATCATTTTAACGATATTAATTTGAAAATAAAAGCTCAAACGGTTTGGACAAACACATATATTAATAAATACACGCACTTTATATTTGGTGTAAATGGAAACGGATGTTTAGGTATAAAAATATGTAGACCTATATTTAAAAAAAGAAGATATCGCAAAACAACTTATACCAGACGTAAACAATATCCGATCTTGATTCCATCAAAGCAGAAAAAGGAGGTGGAGTTGTCTCTGATGATTTCGCGACGCATTAATCGCGATGTCTCTTCGCAAAAGTTCAATTACTTCCGAATATATATTGCTCACAATTTGTACATGTGACATCTGGTTTATGTTGCAGCATGTAATAGAACGGATCATCCATTGATGGATTCGTTCAAACAAATAATAGGCTTACTTTGTAGCTTCTTATATATTTCAACTAAGTAGTAATGATCTAATATGGATATTTAAATTAAATATTTGTTATCAACTGTCATATTGATTTTGAGAAGTGCCCTTTTAGATTGTAAATTACTTGTGTGTGTGTTTCCTACTTGATCCCTATACACTATATTTTGTTTTCAATTTTATTATACAATAGATTTTCTAAGCCTAGTTTTAATGGGTATGTAAAGTAACACTTTAAATGCTTATTGTGATTTCGTAAGAGAAAAAATTTAACGAGAGAGTATTGATTATGATTAGCTAAAGTATGTATGTTTCATTTTATTCGCAATGCAAAACTTTTCTAATTTCATCTTTTTTTCCCGTGTCGACTTTTTTTAAAACTTCAAAAGAAGTTATTATATAAATGTAAGGATAATTAAATCAAATCTAAAATTAAATACATATATCCCTTTTAACTTTTATACTCCGTTACATCTTCAAGTATTAAATTGATTGCCCACTTCTTATTGAAGAACATATGGCCCTAAACAGAACTTTTATCCCCAACCATTAATTTTTATTACCTTTCATGTCATGCTTGACTTTCAAATATATCTCTTCAATAAGAAGTTTACTTGAGAAACATCTGCTTAAGTAGAACCATACACTCATATTTAACGCGTGTCCATTTCTCTCTTAGAATCAGAAGCTGAAATGTTTTCGTTGAATAAAAACCGTTTTTACAAAAAGGCTTGGTATTGACTCGAAATCACGACATATATATATATATATATATATATATATATATTAGTATTTATAGTTTTTATTTATTGCTGTTAATGTGTTAAGATAATTTTGGCCAAATGTCTCATTTAAAAAGATGTAGCTTACGTCATTACATTAAAATCTAGTGAGAGTTCAGATTTTATTTCAAAAGAAAAAATTAATTAAATTATGTTATTGATTTTTTGGTAAGGTCCTACTTTAGCCCACACTTCTGTTTATCACCAACTTGGCGAATTATTATCCTCATATTGAATGGAAGTCCAATACAGAAGGAAGAGAGCTGCTGACGCTATTCCGCATAATTTTTTTTTCATTTTTGACAATGGTAAGGGCTAAAATAAAATTATACCGATATTCTTTCATCAAAGAAGAGGGGGATAGAGATATGATAATGACTATAGCGTAACGTATACCTTCGTAAACCCAGCATTGCGAAAAGGGGAGGGGGCAGGATCCTAAGGGCCCCAAGGCCTGACTGTAGCCAAGTACGTATGGTTTTGCAATCATTTATAAGATCCGACTTGTGTCCCCAAACCTGACTTTGCAGAGGGGGGGGGACGTTAATATTCACCATTACGCCACTGGATAATTACATAAAACTTGAGGCCATAATTTAATGACGGATGCTACAAAATCAAAATCATTACCGTGAATAAATTAGGACAATTACTTGATCCTGAGGGGAACACGATGGATGTGTAAGCAAGCTTTCATTTGCTTGCAAGTGGCCTAAGTGCAAACACTAATAAGATGGATGGTTATCGGTGCGCAGTGATAGGACTTGTTTTGATGAAATCTGAATGCGCGAAGGAATAAATTGACACTGTGAAATTTTGAGATGAGTAGGCCCTGCAGACATTATTTCGACGATTTTCCACACAGAAATATTATCGGAAAACTGGGAAAAGCGGGAAAGAAAATGAAAATATTCAATTAATTCAAATTCACTTGCGTGCGTGTAGTGTGGCTTCCTAACTTTACCCAATTTGAACCGATGCACCACAAGTGGCAAATGAAATTTATACTAAAACAGGTACTCGAAAATTGCAGAAAATTGTTCTCGTACCTTGAGGTAAGCAAGATTGAAGGCTTGAAGTTTTATGTGTGTTGACAAGACGTGCCCGTATTGCCAGTTTGAAAGGGTATAGTACTGTACTGAAAGAGAATGCCAAAGGTAGCGTAAGACTCTATGGAAAATAGTTTAGTTATAGATATCTATTCTCTCGAATATAACTAATCTTTGCAATATTCATAAATAGTACTACAGCGTTTTAGACCCGAATTAAGTCGCTGGCGTGCCAACTCCTCCCGTTTTAAATCTTTTCTTTCAGTTTATCCTCAAAAACCCACCCAAAATTTGATTTTTGAATATAGCTAAAACGTTTGGAGTTAATAAGTATTGATATATTGGAATATCAGGCGGAGAGAGTTTTTCAAAAATTCTTGTTTATATAGATATATCCCGAACTTATGCGGTAGGTGAGGCCGTGAGAACCGTGTCAGGTTGAATTCGTGTAAGTTGGGATATGATTTCGCATATAAATCCATATAAAGTTCTTTCGGGGGGGGGGAGGCATCAATATGGCTCTTATAACACGATAGTATAGTCCAAGGGTCGGCAACCTATTAACTGTGACGTGCCAAACCAATCTACCAATAGGATTCAGCGTGCCACACAGTAGGACATTTTTGAAACAATTCGATTCCCGCGGTAATGCATGCAGAGTTAGAGAATAGAGGTCAATTATATTGATTTGCAGTTTTACTATGTATTCATTTTGCGTTATTTAAAAAAAAATTTCTTAGCATAGAAAAAGAATAAAATATAACTATTTCTGTAACAAAAATATGAAAAATTAATATTGTACATATATTATATATTTTTAAACATATGAATTAAAATATGAAGGAGACAATGGGTGAAATGTAAGTATTTCCCTTCATTATTGAAAAATAAGGATAAATAACAATTTTAATGCGAACCTCGTGCTTGCACCGCTCTACTCTCAAATCGCAACATCGGGGGTTTAATTTGTGACTTTCAATTTGACACGATTCTGAGCATTCATTTGTTAAACAATTTTTATGCACATTCGAAATATTTTTCATATCAGAAAATTTTTTTTACTTGTACATGTAGAACCCAAAGCGTAAGGCAGTACATGCAATTTTCTCTCTTCAAACAATTCAATCTTTCCAGCCAAGACATTCAATAATTTACAAAATAGTTGTAAATGTATCTTAGAGATGTCTTTCAGATTTTTTCTTAATTCCGTAACTGTCCATAATTCTGAAGATGTTTGTCAAATATGGTTCATTACAAATATACTAATTTCCAATTCACTTAAAAACTGACAAATTTGTTGAGTAGTGCAGAGTGCAACTGAGAATTGCACTTCTTGCGGCATGTGGCACGGGTGCCATAGGTTGCCGAACCCTGGTATGGTCCACCATAATGGTGAATGGTCGCACGCCATCTCATATGATATCAGCTGGGTATATAAACGCAGATAAATGCAATTAATGAAGTTGCGGTGCCTTGCGATACATTCTGTTATGCGAATGACATGTCATCACACAAGTAATGTTGAGGACTGCTTAAGCAGTGATAATGTATTCAACGCTTCTTCTGTCAATCACGTTCCTCGGAATACGGTTGGGATTGCTTAGAGCGACGTCCTGTTACTCGAACTCTACAAGGAACACCTGTACTAGCATGTATTTTAGCAGTGCCTGTGATGTATTACTTGCACGTATTGTACTATATAAGTTTCTGGCTTAATATGCATATGCTCCTCTGTATTGGGTTGCAATTAGTTTCGTATACAATAAATCCTTTTTAATAAGAAATTTACGTAAATTCAAACGAGTTTTAAATCAATTATATAGAACGTCCTACATAAAAAATGACAGAGAAAACTAAATCTTTTCTTAATTTGTTTTAGAAATATATTTACACATATTTGAAAGAAAAACATTTGAATTGAGAACAAATGCTTTACCAAGCGTAGATTAAGACCAATAATTTTGAATTGAAATGTATTTATCCTCAATGATGGTTTTAAGATGTTTTTTTTAAATAATTGCAATAAGATTTCAGCATTTAAACTTTAATTTTAGGGGTCAGAAATGGAATTGTTGATAATCTTGCCTGAAACAAAAACTTTTTTACTTTCATTAAAGTTATGTTTTAAAATCATGATATTCCAGCAATGAATACTCAATCCAATAGAATTTTCCTCACTTCATTTTGAAATTTATTTGTTTATCTGCTTCCCTGATTATTCTAGGTTATCTTGGGTTCATATATACCGGGTGTCTGAAAAATATATGACTACCTTTCCAATATTATTCGTAATAAGCAAGCAAAGAAATATATATATACTAGCTTTTACCCGCGTCGCGTTGATGTCTTTAAATAGCTGTCGAAGTCATAATTATAAGAAAACAAAACATTGTTTAATCCTGTTTCACTGTCCTAAACCAGTGACAGCTCGAGAAATCATAATAGTTTTCCCCTCTAGCTGCATTTCTCTTTTTTGGTTTGTCATGGTGTTCCATGTTCTTGGTTCTTCCGGTCTGATCTTAAGATTCTTGGGATTTATTAGTCTTCTTTTTAATTATTTACTGCTATATATATATATATATATATATATATATATATATATACATATAGTGTGTGTGTGTGTAATAATTCCCTTTCAGTTCATCCTGAATAACTTTTTTATTTTTAACTGTCGTTTTTTTCAGGACTCGCGTTTAAATATTTAATTAGCTTACCCGCGTAACCGGGATTTAATTGTAATCGAATCTTAAAAGTTAATAGCTTGCATATTTTAAAAGTAAGATTGCAAGATTGGGTCAGAAGCTATCCAGTGATAGTTTCCACCAATCATCTCCATAAGAAGAAGTCATGCTGGATGTGCCGCTTCATGCTGGATTAGCCAGACTTCTTTGTCCCATCCTGTTTGCCTGTTTGTCTTCATTAAGTAGTGTCCGTAATTCTTTGTTAAAATGTAACGTGTGCTGGTGTTTTCACTACTAAGAGTTATGTTTAAGATGTGTATGTCTGTGTGTGTGTATCCATGTTCAATTAACATTATTGGTTATCTACAAAGGAATGCATCGTCAGTAACCTCTCAAAACTACTTTAACCATCTGAAATAGGATGCTCGTTAATGGGTGCCGTACATTCACCGAATTATAATATATATATTTTATTCGCTTGGTTTTGTGTTCCATAAAAAAAAAATACCATTTTTTTTTACAAAGTTTTGTTACACGTAACACATTGAGTCTACACGAGATTTCTATCCACTTTCAAAGAAGCATTAAATGATTAACATTCTGAATGTCCGCAATAATTCGACTTTTAGATTCATCGGTATTAAGAATTGTAGATTAGTAAACAATGTTTTCCTACAAGAAGAAGTCTAAATGTGATATGTCTGGAGATCTAGATGGCTGCGGTATTGAACTTCTCCTCTTTTCATCTGTCACTCTGGAAACCTTTTCAAACTCCAGTGTAGTGGTGCCCAATTTACGCAGATTTACATTCGATGAACTATGCTACGACTTGCGCTTGTTCTTGTGTCCAAGCCTTTTTGAAACGATAATGTTGCAAAACATGCATATAGCGCCATTTAGTATGCATTTCATTGAATAGTAACTAGAATCTTTTTTTAAGGAACGTGAAAAAACGTTAATGAGAAAAATCTTAGCTTATTTAAAAAAAATTGATTTATGAAAGTGGGCATACTTTTTGGACATCCTATTAGGTAATTATTATCCTGAGTTTTCTCGAGTGTAGAAGAATTTATCAGATTTTTTTTATTACTTTTTTATTTGGAAAGGAGCTTATAAGGGAGGGAGGTCGACCAGATGTTTATTCTGAACTCAAGAAAAGAGGAAACATGTACCATAAGATTCAATTATTATAAATGTACCACTTATTCGATCTGGTTTTGTGGAATTCTTAGAATTTGTTCTATAAATCAGGAGGTTCGCGATCACCTAAGCAATTTAGGAAAGAGCTTGTTGGAAGACAAATTGCCGAAAATCTTTGTGACAATTTTCCTTTGCTTCAGAAAGACCTAATGTTATCCTTCATGTTATATTCTTCAGGGTAAACTAACCCAAACTTTAGCAAAATTTGACAGCGAAATTTTATGTCGAGGAGGCATAAATATGAGAGCAGTTTTATTAAATATATCTTTTATTGTTTAAATAAGTATAAAGTCAATGTGCTCGTTACTGGAGCAAACAAAATAATAAGTTGAATGTTAAAAACATACACTGGTGTCCTAAAGTTAAGCATAAATCGGAAAATGCGAAAAACATGGAGTTTATATTCGTAAAATTATTCCAAATTTCTTGCGTATATTAATTGGGTGAAGAAAAAACATTGGGTTTATGCAAAACTTTTCAGTCGACTACGTCCTGTGCGAAACATCGGGGCATGTCGGAACGTGGAGAAACCGATTCACGCAGCATAGGCAGTTCAGACAAGTGTCGTGAAACTGCTGTGCGAAGGAACGTTGTTAATCATCAAACAAGGTGAATAATGGCACAAAGACGCCAATTGGACATGTTTACGAAAGGTAGAATCATTGGAATGCTGGAATCCTCACGATCACAAACCGAAGTGTATCGAATTCTGAATGTGGACCAGTCTGTGATCTCAAGACTGTGGCAGAGATTTCAAAGAACGGGAGATGTTACCCGACAACCAGTATCAGGTCGACCAAGAGTCACAACCCCTCGCCAAGACCAATATCTGGTAATAAGTGCTCGACGTCAGAGGGGCAGTACTGCCAGAGCACTGGGTTTGGCTCTCACAGTCGCCACAGGAATACGAATTTCGAGACAAACTGTTTACAGGAGACTCAATCATACTGGCCTGTATACCAGAAGACCATCAGTTTGCATTCCCCTCAAGTCTGCGCATAAACGCCCTCGTTTGAACTGGAGTTTGAAATATCAACATTGGAGTGTGGGAGAGTGGGCCAATGTGATGTTCAGTGACGAGTTCCGGTTTAGTCTGAGTAGTGATTCTCGGCGGATAACGATATGAAGAGAACGTGGAACACGTTTTGAACTAAGAAACATAACGGAAAGACATCATTTTCCATCAAGGGAAGTAATGGAATATGCAGGCATCATGATGGACGGCCGCACAGACGTCCATTTCTTTGACACGGGGTCTGTGACTGCTCAAAGATACAGAGACGAAGTTCTTGAGCCTTATGTTCGCTTGTTTCGAGGTGCTGTCAGTCCTGACTTCATATTCATGTATGATAATGCGCCATGTCACCGAGTGGTGCTGATTGATGACTTCGTTGAAACGGAAAACATCCAGCGCATGTCGTGGCCTGCAAACTCCCCTGATTTAAATCCTATCGAGCATGTATGTGATATGCTCGGGAGACAAATTGCAGCCCTTTCGCACCCACCAAGCTCCGTTACAGAACTGAAGAGAGCTCTCCAAGAAGCTTGGAATCGTTTGAGCCCACAACTCATTCATCATATCATAGCAAGTATGGTAAATCGCTGTGCAGCGTGCCTGGCTGTCAGAGGTGACCACACGCCTTATTAAGCTGCAGCATCAGTATTTTATTTAATGTTTTCTTTCATTTTTTCTTTAAAGTGTGAATCTTTGCTACGCTCAGTTTTCTTTCAAAGTGCTACTTTGGATAGTAAAATTAATTATTATCATTCTTTTGATTTGCTTCCTTATTTTATAACCATTTTACTCTCGCATATCACGTTTCCCGCCATTCTGATTTACAGTTCCTTCTTTATTCACATATATATCAATTATGCTTAACTTTTGGACACTAGTGTAGTTCACAGAATAATAACATTACCCGACCTTAGTCAACCGATTCGAACCTTTCCTTTTACTGTCTAATATCTAATAGAACTGGTTGAAACATCTTAAAAAAGCAAAGCAACGAACCAGTTGCATACGTCTAACATGTCGTCAGTCGAAGAGCTTAAACCACTTTTCACATTCCGTCTGAAACCCACGATCATATCTCAATCAACTTCGGTCTCCTTAATACTTACACGAGCCAAGTATAAAAATAGTCACATTTGCATTGCAGTTGTTGCCAACCACAAATCACGAAACTCGCAAAAAGGTCGGGTTCAAATCCGCTTGTTTACTTGAGATCATGGCACGGGATTGGAAAACTTAAGGACGCCATAAGAATTCGGATCCTAAAATAAATTTCTGCATGTTTCTTTTACAAATGTCTAACACTTCAGTATTCAGGCTAACTACAAAGCATTAAAAAAGAGGTTATTTCTGCTATTGATCAAATCCAACGAGATTCTGATCTCCTAAAATAATTCCAGAGGTAAGCCAATGAGAAAAGAGACCCCTTTGAGTGTCACTTTGTGTTTTCCTTTTTTTAAAAAATTACCATCAAAATACCAATATTTTTTTATTTTTTTCATTGGTCTGAGATAATTCCAGATAGTAAATTGATAATAAAAATATGCATATAAACGCTTTCGCATATATAAAAAACTAAAAATTCCCCTTAAAACCTGCATATTATTTTTGTGTAGGTATGTTTTAAGCATTAGTATTTAATGCTGCAATTACAAATATGAACTGTTGCAATTTTTAAAAAAAATTAGTAAAGAAAGTGGTTAAAAAATTTGACAGAGTGAGAAATGAAATATTTGTCGTGAAATGCACAGTAACATTAATAATGTCGTAGATTAATGAAAATAAAATATTATTATAAAACATAATTTAAAATAGAAGTTAATAATATTGGCATAACATTTATTACGGTTACTTAAAAATATTTTTCAAATTTTGATGGATTAGCATTTACAATTAAAAAAATATACGTCGGTCAGTTAAGTTTCATTTTCAGGTTCATTATATGTGCAGAATCAAAAAAGAAAAAGGAAATGCTTTTGTAAGTCTCTTTCTTGTGGATATCTTTTCACCCGTTCAAGTTATTCATAGAAAAAAAAATTAAAAAGGCTATATTTTGAATTATTTACAAAAATTTTCAACTCTAAATTGAGAAAAAAACTATTTAAATTATGATTTTTCATTATTATTATGAGTTTTTAAGAACAAACCACTAAAGGAATTATTAAGGATAACAGTATGTACATTTTTCTGAATTTTTTGCATTGTTGCCAAATTAAAAATCATCGTCAAATGTCATTATGTTAGTCAGTATGGAAAGAAATGATGTATCACGCATGCTTGAGCACAGTCACCTTATTTACAAGTAGTCTTAAGGTCAATCTCGTATTTTTTGAGAAGATGATTAAAATTTGGGACCAACCTTCTTAGGAACCGAACATAGAAATCTTCAAAATTAATATATTACACCCTTTTTAATTATCTGTAAGTAGGGATTCTCTTAAGAAGATGTATTCTTTTAAAAATATGTGAAAAAATTAGTAAACAGACTTAAAAAGAGTTATGTGAAAAGGATGCAAATAAAAATTATTTATCTCACTTGACGCTAAAAATTCGTACAATTTAACAAAGTAATAAGGCCTTCATAAAAACGCGGTATTAAAAAAATAAATAACTGAAATCGCTTTAGGTTTTGCAAATTTTTTGAATAAATTGATTAGAATCGAATTTTAATGAGGTTTCCCACGGATTAGTAGCACAATTTTCGAAAAAAAAAAAATGTAACGCTTTGATCCTGAGAGGCTTGGTTAAAAATCTGATTGTTTTTATTTATTAAAAATAAGTATTATGTGTGGTTACAGATTAAATATGTAATTAAACTTTAAGATGTTTAATTACCGAATAGCATCCTGACACTTATAAAAAAATTGTTTACCAAAAGCATTAAAACTAAATTACATATTACAAGCAAGATGATTTTTTATTATCTTGAAAAAAAAAAGAGCTGAGAAATATAGATGCAATTGTTTATCCTTTTTCCCTATAATGATAGTTTTTTCTTAAATAAAAAAGTGATATATGTTCTAATGATGTTTTTTTAAAAATTTTATCGTCATAAAAAATATTCAGTAAAGATTGTTACTGTTATTTATCTGTTATGTAAAGAACTTTTTTTTTTGTTAAAGAAAAAACACTGTTAAGTAAAGGTTTTTTTGTTTGTTAAATAAAGCACTGTCAAGAAAACAATTTTTTTTGCTCAAAAAAATAAATAATACTTTTAAGAACCGAAAAAAATAACCTTATCAGAAATATATACATCTGTTGGAAGTTTGTTTTTTGTCCATTGGTAAATGTAGTTATATTTCATCCGATGTTTAATTCCTTTTCCATTTTGGATTGTTGTCAACGATATTAAGTTTGGCCTTTCTTTCTTGAATAAAGGTAATCTACTTTTTTAAAACAATGGCAACGAGGCCAAATTATAAAATAAAAATTTTCTCTTTAGGAAAATCATTGAATTGTCGAACCCCCTTTCTCACCCTTCCATCGTACATTACATTTTCAACACAAATGTCTACTAGTTATTGATGGATTTAAACTGGCTTAACATCCCTGTGTTTAAAAAACGAAATACAGAACGCCCTTTACAGTCGGCAGGATTGGCAATCGTCTGAAACATTTTAACGCTCACTGTCACATGTTGTAATAGTGTCACTGTACTGACAATCACCTTGAGACACCTGTGGGCAAGTGTTGAACTGCAAAACTAACTCTGCGGTTTTGGTAAAACCAAACAGCAGTTGCCGGACACGTCTCGCACAATCTGCTGCTTTTAGAGGATTTCAACTCAAGAAAAGAAACATGCATACCAAATTTCATTACCGTTTAAAAACTGCAATCTATCTTAAGCGTCCCTCAACTTCTCTTGTAAGCCGATTTCCGAAAAAATTCAATTTGGCAAATTCAACAAACAAAAAAAACCATTCTTACTAAGTACGAAGTTTGCAGGTTTAGTAATGCAAAAGCAGATTTTTTTATTTATACGCCCCTGTAATCCCTTTTGGGAGCTCGCAAAATTCCATCTTAGCTTAAGAAAAGAGCATCAGTGGCGTAGCGGAAAATATTAGAGCCCTCCTGATAAGTCAGGGTTTGGGCCCCAAACCGGATCTCACAAAGGTTGGCTTCACTCAGGCTTTGAGCCCATTAGAACCCTGCCCCCCGCAATACAGGAGTTGCGGGGGTGTTCGTTACGCCACTGAAGAGCAAGCTTGCCAAATTTCAAGACTACGAGATTATTAGTTGAAAAAAAAAAGAATTTTATCTGTAATCCCTTCTTAACCCGGCTCCACCCGACTTGGGAGTAGATTTCCTCAATACTCGTTCTTAGTGGATCTCTACTCAACACAACAACAACAAAAACATGCATACATAATTTCAAGTCGGTAGGTCTAATAGTTCAAAATTGAGAATATATTTATCTATAATGACTCTTAATTTTTTGCAAGACCCTTTGGGATTCGAATTCCATAAAATCGATCTTAGTGGATATCTGCTCAGCAAAAAAAACTTGGTAGCAAAATTTCAAGATTGTTTATGTAATGGTTTTAGAAATCTCTTTACAAGTTAAGGGAGGGAGTCGCTTTTCAATTTTATATATGTGGATTATGATTAACAATTTATTAGTATACATCAATTTTCATCATCAGAAAGCATTTTTCAATTTCAGTTCACTCTACTATATATATATATATATATATATATATAATATATATATATCTTTATATATATAAATCTCGCGTCACAATGTTTGTCCTCAATGGACTCCTGAACCACTTAACCGATTATAATAAAATTTGCACACCATGTGCAGTTCGATCCAACTTGAGAGATAGGATGGTTTTCATTTCAATTTATCACGCCATAATTTTTTTATAGCCGGAAATGTGAAGAATCCTGAAAAAACGTTGCCAGATTCCCGTAAGGGATGCTCATTCGGTTCTCTCGACGTTATTTCTGAATTTCGTCAAGGTCATTCACGTTGCGTTAGCTTTGTGTTTGGAAGATGGGAAAAGTTGAGGTAGTTTTGAGTCTCGCTGCGTAGAAAAAGGGGAATTCCCTCATATAACCCATCACAACCGATGGTTTTTTTTATTCTTAAAGATTGATTTATTGAAGAACAGTAGAATATAAGAAAAAAAATATCATAAAAATTATAAGGAAATATTTTTAAATATATTTTTATCACATAGTATTATTTTCTTTTTGAATTTCATACTGTGAAATGAATCAATATCGTTGCGTTTAAATAAAAATTATTTTTAAAACTTTTAATATCAGTGATTTAAAAAATAAAAAGCCAAAAACTTTTTTGAACAAACTTTAATAAAACACTCAAAATACTTAATACTTAATAATTTTTCCCGTGTGTCGAACATTTCAAAAAATCCTCACAAGACCCCCAAGGGGTGTTGCGGGGGCGGGGGGTTTAAGGGGCGTTATAAATTTTTATTTTTAAGTTATTAGACGTACAGTCTTGAAACTTAGTAAGCAGATTCTTCTCATAGGGTAGATATACGCTAAAAATGGGTTTCGTGAAAATTGCCCCCAAGTGGCGTTGAGGGGACTTAAGGGGCGTTATAGATAATTATTTCCATTTTTAAACTATTAGACGCACAGTCTTTATAGAGTAGAGATCAGCTATAAGAAGGTTTTGTGAAAACAGATCTCTAAGTGGCGTTGCAGGGGAATAAATGGCGTAAGAGATAAATATTTTCGTTTTTAAACTATTTGACCTACCTGCTTGAAAATTGGTAGGAATGTTTCTTTCATGGAGTAAATATCCGCTACAAAACGGGTTTGGAGAAAATTGACCCCCAAGGGGTGTTGCGGGGGGTTAAGGGCAGATATAAATAATTATTTCTTCTTTTAAACTATTAGACTCATAGTCTTGAAATTTGGTTAGCAGATTCCTCTCATAGGATAGAAATACACTGCAAAATTTGTTTTGTGAAAATCGACCCCTAGGTGGTGTTGCGAGGGTTCAAGGGGCGTTATTGATAATTTTTTTGCATTTTTTAATAATTGGACGCACAGTCTTCAAATTTTGCTAAGCAGATTCCTTTCATAGAGTGCAATTCCCCTACAAAATGGGTTTTGTGAAAACAGACCCAGAAGTGGCGTTGCGGGGGCTCAAGTGGCGTTATAGACAATTATCCCCATTTTTAAACTCTTCGACGTACAGTCTTGAAATTTGATAAGCATATTCCTTTCGTAAAGTAGAGAACCGCTACAAAATGGGTTTCGCGAATATCAACTACTAAGTTTAATTTCGGGAGATTAAGAGGCGTAATCGATAAATATTTCCATTTTTAAACTACTTGATCATCCTGCTTGAAAATTGGTAGGTATGTTCCTTTCATGAAATGGAGTTCCTCTAACAAAGAGTAAAATGAAAATTGACCCCCAAAGATGTTTGCGCGGGGTCAAGAGGAGTTACAGAAAAAAATTCCTGTTTTTAATTGTTAGACCCATATACTTGAAATTTGTTAAGCATGTTTCTTTTGTTGAATAGGGATCCACTAAGAATAAATTTTAATCAAATCAAGTTCTGGGGGTTGCAGGGGTTACTGGGACGTATTGACAAAAAAATTACTTTTTTCGAGCTACAAGGACTATAATAATGAAATTTGGTTTGCGTTTTTCTTTTGTTGAATTGAAATCCGCTAAGAGCGGTAATTTTGGAAAACGGCTCTCAACGGGATTACGGGGATATTGATAGTAAAACTTTTGCTTTTTTCTGTTACATTTAGACTTGAAATTTGGCTTGCATGTTCAATTTACGGAGTAGAGATCCACCGAAAATTGGTTTTGTGGGAATCCATTTGGTTTTTGAGTTACGAAAGAGCAAACATCATTCTATGCTTCAATTTTAGAGATTTTTAGAAAATACAAATTAGATGAGTTCTGCCCTTTTTTTTTATCAACAGGTGACAGTTACAGGTATAAGTATATTTTTCAATTCAATCGAATTCTTAATGCTAGGACTTAGATATCAATAATTTATACATGTATATAAGCAGTAAAAATTTATAAAACATCATGAAATACCCAGCGAAGCGGGCGGGTAACAGCTAGTATATATATATTATATATATATATATATATATATATACATATATTTCACTCTTTCCCAATATGAAAAGAAATTTATATGTATATCTTGTTCAAATTTTTAATCGTTAATAGAATACTTTTCATTCATCCACTCAAGTTCAAATACATTTTTTAAACTTGTAGGGATGACATTTCATGCTCTAATACAGTTTTTTTAAAATTAATTCATTAATTAATTTTATTTTTCAATTTATTTTAATCTGCGTTATTTCTGACGAAGTTTACATTTAACAACAATAATTACACCAATAAATTATTCTAACGAATTTTTCTTGGCCTCGAATATATATTTTTTTGAACTTGTAGTGGATGACACTTGTTGTTCAAACAGTTTTTTCAAATATTAATGCATCAATTAAATTTAATTGAGTAAAATAAAATTTTTCTTATTGACTTAAGTAGAAATTCACTTAATTTTTTATATATATATATAATATATATATATATACATATATTTCACTCTTTCCCAATATGAAAAGAAATTTATATGTATATCTTGTTCAAATTTTTAATCGTTAATAGAATACTTTTCATTCATCCACTCAAGTTCAAATACATTTTTTAAACTTGTAGGGGATGACATTTCATGCTCTAATACAGTTTTTTTAAACATTAATTCATTAATTAAATTTTATTTTTCAATTTTTATTTTAATCTGCGTTATTTCTGACGAAGTTACATTTAACAACAATAGATGACACCAATAAATTATTCTAACGAATTTTTCTTGGCCTCGAATATATATTTTTTTGAACTTGTAGTGGATGACACTTGTTGTTCAAACAGTTTTTTCAAATATTAATGCATCAATTAAATTTAATTGAGTAAAATAAAATTTTTATTATTGACTTAAGTAGAAATTCACTTAATTTTTTTTTATATTACTTGCTTTTTTTTATCTCTTTCTTCATCTGAAGTTTTTTAGATTATCTCACTACTGCTTGTATGAAAGAACTATAGCAATTAAAAAAATAAATTATTTACGATCTATATTTTACCAAACCGTTTCAAAATTAACTGACGGGAATTTACTATTTAATAATATCCCTAAACTTGCTGATGTTTTCATGAATAAAAGGAACTCGTAAAAAATTTAAAATAAAATTGGAACTTCAGAATAGAAAATCTAGATCTTAGTTATTTTTAAAGACGAATTAAAAAGACACTTAATCGAGCATTTAAGTTCCTCCTTCAAAAGGCTCGGTTTTACGAGAGATTAAGTTTAAAGATTGTAGAGAAAATTAAAATTAATGTTACTATTCATAATAATTGCTATTTTATTTTTGTAGCTTTGTTCTACTTAGTTAAATCAAATTTATAAGGCACGAAATGCAAACACACATCCTCGGAACTCTTCTGCTTTAAAATGCTATGAATTGTAAATAAAAGTATACTTGATTTATGAATGTGAGTGTAATTAAATCTCCTGCAAATCTAACACATTTAAAGTAATGTGATGGATTTAATAGCCTATAAGGTACAACTTTAGAAGATTAATTTATTCAATTACCACTATTATATAAAATTTTTGCGTTACACACATAATAAAGTTTAATTATGTATATCTCGGAACCATAGAATGCGAATATTTTTGAATTATGGTTATTAATTTAAATGGAAAAGCAATCATCAGTTTAAGTATTAAAACACTAGAGAATTTTTAATTTGTTAATTAAGATAATAAATTCTTCTGTTAAATTCTTAGAAATAATAAGAATTTTTATTACTTAACTGAGATAAATGTAAAATATTTGACGTTATTAGTTCCATTATTCATTTTGGCATCTAAAACTATGCATATCGCCAAGTGTGTCAAACCAAAAATTTCAAAATCAATTTTATTGTTTTATTTAAAAATAAATGAAAATTAATATTTACGAATGTAAAAAAAAGGCATTTCTTTAAAAACTGCAATTATACAGGCAATAAATTTAAAAAATAAAAAAATAAAATCAGTCAATTTATGCTATTCTAACCTATACATCTCCTTGCTTTTTTAAGTTTCTATAGTTTCTTTCATACTTTTTAACTTATTGTGATTTATTACAATCAAAAAGTAAATGTCAAAACTTTTAATATAAATGAATAACTGAAAACACACGAAAATGTTTCAACAAAGTTATTCTATCAATTACTGTTACTGTATTTTAATACGTACTTAAGAGTATTATTTTAATCTCAAATTGCTGATAAAAATATAAGGATTATTATATCATTTCAATATCTTTCCATGACATCGAGATGCAAGCAAAAAGATTCTAAATTGAAAATAAGAGTTTTTAAAATTTTAAAGTACGAACAAATGCAACACTCCCTTGAAGTATTTCTTATTTCATTTCGACACATTATAAAATACTACAAAAAAAATGCCAATGAATTTCTAACAGAAAATATCCTCAAGCTTAAACAAAAAGTGACTAAACATGAAACTTTTATTTTATAGTTTAAGAAGTTTGAAACCTTTTTTATAAAGTAAGTATGTGGTCGCCGTAGCCAAGTGGTCAAGTTATGGGGTCATGGCAGGCATGTCATGAGCTAGAGCCCAGTACCACTAAAGACTCGCCGTGTAGGGGATTGATACACGTTACATCTGTCGAGTGCTCAAATATCCTCCCGTTGGTGTGGTGAGGTAGATTGGAGAGGAGGATTCCAGATCAGGCGTTGTCCTGCCAGACGACACCTGATCTGGCATCCTCCTCATCACTTGACCATGGTTCAAAATGACGAGGTTCGTCGCCGAAAACCCTCGGACAGTTGAACAGTGCGACGTTAATATTCACTCACTCAACACAAAATAAGTATGAATGAATAATTCAGTTTTTTAGAGCTTCCATTCGAATGAAAAAAGAAATCATTTTATATACGAAAATTGATATTTTATTTGCTCCAATGACTTTAGAAAATAATATCTTAGATGCATTATATCTATCAAACCATATTTAATAAAAAATAAAAGAACCTTATTTTTTCGTTATTTATAACTTTTTAAAATGTTTTCCTTGGGATGGAATGACAATTTGTTTTAATTTGCAAACTATTTGTTTTTGGAGAATTTCTTTAAAAAAGTAGAAAAATGTATATGAAATATTATTATGAAATTAACTCCATGTGCCTTGATTTTAAAAGTTTAAGTTTTCAATAGTTTTCGCGTCTTAAATTCAAAAGAATGTGGCATCGATTTATTCCCTGTCTTAAAATTCCTTAAAGGAAAAAAAACCTTGTAAGTAAAAATTTTCCACTTGCAGTAAAAGTTACATTCGTGCACAAATATAGCACTTATACAAACACCTTGAATATATTTCTGGATTAATTTGACATAGTTGCTACTTCACTACATTCGTTACATATATATGAAATTGGGGATTTGATCAAATAACTAAAGGATATGATCGATTCACGGAAGCTGTTAAAATAAAAACTCCTCGGGTCATTTCCCTGAAGAAAGTCAATGATTTGATAAAATCCCTGGACTGTTTTAGTGGAACGAGGAAATAACATTGTTAAAAGATTTTAAAAGTATTTATTGAGTAAGCGCGTGCCTTATTAAATGCAGAGTAAGTAATACAATAGTCATTGACATACACATTATTTATTCGAAATTAATTAATAAAAGATAAATAGATAAGTTAGCTGATATTTTAAGTACAACTTTGAAATTTTTTATAAATGTAATTAATTAATAATTAAAAATTTTAGTCTGCATGAGGTTGTAGGAAATTTATCCTTATTTGGAGGTCAAGGATTTGTGAAGTGTTTCAGTAAGCACTCCAAATTATAATGTAAGACAAAAAGATTTGCTTTCAAAAGAAGTAACGTATTTGTAATTTGCAATTCATCAAATCAACAACGTGTTTTAATAAAATTCAATAAATATTTTTAATTATTAATTAATAACATTCATGGAAAAAATGCTTAAAGCTTATTTAAAATTTATTTTTTCCAAAAAAATATTAGCTAAATTATTTATATCTCTTTCGTTAATTAGCTTTGAAGAAATACTTTGTATGTAAATGGCTACTGTATCACTTACTCTATAGTTAATAAGGTACAATATACTATGTAAATACTTTTAAACTCTTCTAACAATATTATTTACTCTTACTCGCGAAATAGTTATGGGTTTGATCAAACTACTGACTTTCTTCAGGGAAATGACCCAACGAGTTTTTATTTTAACATTTTCCGTGAAATTATCCTATCCTTTAAAGAGTTGATCAAATCCCCATTTTCATCATTTCCTTGCGATATATACATGGAGACCTCGTAAGGATTGGGGTAGAAAGTTACACGCAGTCTGTTGAACCCTATTTCTCCCTTCAGAAGAGAATAAAGGGAAATGTGTGTGGCCTGGTACTACATTGTGCTGTCAATTTTCTTAAAGATGGTTCCCCGCCCATTGCCAATAACAAATGGCTGTTTTTGACGATGGGAAGTTGAGCCTTCATTGCTTAACGCTCAATGCCATGTGCGGTAGGCAAGCAGATCCTGTTTTTTCCCTCTTCATAGACAGCCACATTATAATGAGCATAATCATCACTTGATAATTGACGTACAAATTGACGATGCATTGGACTCCCTTTCTTACGTGACAGCGATAGCTATTTCTTTCTTTTTTTTAATTAAACGGCGGTGTTAAATGCTTCGGGATTTTTGAGTAATGAATTTTTTCGCCAGTCGACGACATTCGAGCCGCTATTATACGTGGTAATTGTTTTTCTTTGTTATATTTATCCTCGCTTTTAAAGTATGCGATCGTCAATTTACAGCGTTAATGTGTTTTTTACCGACTTAATAGTGAAAGGTTAAAAGGGTTTTGCTTTCTAAAATTAGTGATGTCTTTACTAACAAACCTTTCTGACATGGGTTGACGGAGAAAGTCATGTTATAGATAGCTTGCAATTATGGTAATGTCGTGGATATAATTAGGTTTAGAATGATTGTCATTTCAAATTGAATTGATTTAAAGTAACTTTTTTGAGCAGTGTCTGCAAGAGTAATCCATAATAAGTCAATTTTTTTTGCTTTAAAAATTAAACAGAAATTTAAAAACTAACTATTCAATATATTAATAATGCTTATACTTTTGATTTCACTTTCATTTCTAGTAAATGACAGAAATCCTATTTCATTTTTGTTTTGATAACTTTTGTAATTATATTATATCTCTAAGCAAATTTCATAGAAATTGGTTTCCAAGGTGGGTAACAAGGCATGTATATAAAAACAAATTTCCATATTTGAACTATTAGACTTACAATATTGAAATTTGGTAAGCATGTTAATTTCGTTGTGTCGAGGTTTTTTAAGGTACCCAACTATCCAAAAATTGAGAATTTTGCCAAAAATTGACACATTTTTTAATGATTTTATTTTATAGACCATCTTATTAGCTTTGTAAAAATACCAAGTTTATTATTTTCCGTTCAATAGAACAAAAACTACAAGTGTTTTAGTAAAAGAAGCGTCATTCCATTAAGCAAGATGTCATACTTTAAAACGCGTTTTACTCGAGAGAAATGTGTTTTTTTTAAAAAAATGCTCAAACCGGGACAGCGATTGCTCAAAAAGTTTTGAAAATAATTAACTAAAATATTTTGAGTATGTTCTGTTTACTAGTAGAAAGGTTTTAACCTTCAGATTGATCAATCACTGTTTTATTACAAAATTTACAGTCCCTTATGGGAATATAATCACTGTTATTTTGAGCAGTTTCATAAAATAGTTAAGATAAAGTGCTCCAGTTTTTGTAAAAATTAAAATACCTCTTATCTTGAAGGTCATTTCAAACATGAATAACATAGCAACACATCAGAATTGAAAATTTGTTCATACAATTTTGGTACAGATTGGGCTCCGTTTATGTTATTTTTTGTAAATTTTTACCAATCCCCCCCCCACACACATTTTAGTAATAACAATTTCTTTTTATCTTCTTAATTTTAGCATAAAATGTACTTAAAAAATCTGAGAACTACAAAAAAATCCCCATGTTTCAATTTTTTTTAAAGTTGTCTTGCAAGTAGTTGGATACCTTAAGACTGAGTTTTTGCTGTAATCAACTACGGTGCTGGTGAATTTCCATAGTGTAAAATACAATTATGATTCCGTTTTAGAAATTCAAGTTCTTTTTAAATCAAGAGACGATCGCTGTTACAATATTACAATATTTGCTAATACAACAGAATGCTTAATGCAAGCACTTAGATATCAATAATTTATAAACATGGTATAGTCATAAATTTTGAAGTATCCAGCGAAGTGGGTGGTTGATAAAAAACGATGCATTAGCGAGAATTGCTCTTCTATTGTTTGAAGTTATATTTAAATTGAATGCTGTTAATTGAATACTTTTATGTAATTTTCATAATTTGATTGTTTGAAATATTGATACAGTAGCATTGGAAAACTTCCTTGTAGCAATAATTAGTCTTCACCAAACAATTTAAATAATCCTGTGTGACAAAAATTATCTGAAAAATTTCCATTTGATATTCAATTTAATAGTCGTACAGAGAATGCTTCTTGTTTTATTAATATTTTAACTGATTGTTTTAAATCTTTTTCTTCATCGCAATCATCTCCATACTGACTTGCTGTGACTACTATTCGAAAAAGAAATAATTTTTCTAATTGTTAATTTATTCAAGCATAATTTCAGGTTATTTATAGCATTGTTATGGTGGAAAAGCCGGAAAAATGTAAAGCAATTAATACGATCAAAGTATAAAAATATTCAAGCCTTTTTGGAGCGACAGTTTCAATTATTCGACACATTGACGACGTATATATTTATTTCCAGATTTCTCTTTCTCACTGTATATATATATCTAACCTAATTTCACCAGCTTATGTCGAGCTGTCATGGGTTTTGGGCGGTGAAATAGGGTTAAGCTTGTTTTATGTGATCTCAAACTTCCCCTTCGGCGGAAATGTTATACACAGTAGTGCATGAAAAATTGTAGAAAATAAACAGATTGAAAAAAAAAAGTCTTAAGCACAACTATTGCCCGTGTAATCTTACAATTATCTATTAACTAACTAACTAAACTAATGGGGGGCTATTGTATTTTTTATTAAATATTTTATTGTCACATTATATTGTGATATATAGTAAATTTTAATATTATGCCACACTTTAGCAATAAAGATGATGTCAAAAATACACAAATATATTTTTAAACACATAAATGTATTTTTAAAATCAACATTTTTTTTATACTATAATGTGAATTCTGATGTTTTGAGTTTCTCTGTTCTTTCAGACTAGTTACTTATCAAATAAAGTGCGATGCTGGCCACATAAAATACAACACCCTGAAGGAAGCATGCAAACCATGTGAAATTTACATCATGCGTTAGCAGCGATGAAATATGCAAATCATTAGCATAAAAGCATAGACGCACATCACGGGCAACCGTAGCGCCACATGCAAGTTCTATGTAAGGGGAGAACATATTGACGATTTAAAATACGGCAATTGGTCAGATTCGAGTTTGAAGACACCGTGGTGAGAGTATGCTAAACTGTTGCGTTATGCATCTCCACACTGGCCCTGCACCCAGTTTCATAATTTGGGGTGGTATTGGATTTCACTACCGCCCCTTTCTAGTGAGCATTGCCGGTACAATTAACAGCTAATGTTACATCTCTGAGGTGTTAGAGTCCATGGTCCTCCCATATATTCAGCGCTTGCCATCAGACATATTCCAACAGGATAACGCGCGACCACACTGGCACGCAAAGGTCAAGAGTTCTTCTTTAGCCATCGGATTGAATTGCTTCCTTGGCCTGCTTGTTGTCCCGATCTATTATCAATTGAAAACGTTTGGTCCATGCTTGCACAACGACAGGCTCGGGATGCACCACTTATTGCTAAACCAGATCAGCTTTGGCAATATGTGGAAGCCGCATGGACTGCTGTACCCCTAGGATGCATCCAAAGCCTCTTTGATTCTATGCCGAGGCGAGTGGTAGCTGTTATAGCAAACACAATCGGCTTTTCTAACTACTGATTTTGTCATAATCCACACGTCACGCTGTAGTATCAATCGTTTGATCTTTGTACAACATGTTATCTGCCAAATAAATTTCGCTGTGATATCTCTGATCCTTCTTGGTGTTGCAATTTGTATGGCCAGCAATATACAATGTATACAAAATCTAATCAACAGTTTCAATTAAAGGTGCATAGTTGAAACAATATTAAATTATACGAGTATTCTGTAAAAATTACGTGAAATCCAAAAACGTTATGTTTGGGCAAGCATAACCTCATGCTAAAAGTATGGTGAATTTAAACCATCGGAATGATTATAAAATCCTTAGTAAAAATTTGATTTGTTAAATTTCAGAAAAATTCGTTTTAAGATCTAACGTATTGTTACGAATTTTGTATTAAATAATGTAAATAATTTGTATTTGGATGTGCAATGCCTTTATATTACTCTATGCTATATTTATTTCCTGTTAAAGTTGTAATATTCACAAGCAACGCCGTCCCTTACCTTATAATGGCGATTGAATGGGAACTTGGCGAAATATTGGTGATAGAGCCAAGTTGGCATCATTTTTGGCGACCATGTTAGCGAATTCGTGACCCTATGGATTTTTCTAGAAATTAGTAGAGAAATCCACTAATTTCACGATCTGTGGCGCGAGCGCATCTTTCCAGAAATTTCGGCCCCTGCTATAAATAGAGCGATACTCGCCACAACAGTCAGTCTGGTTTTCTGCCAGCGAGTAGCGAGTCTGGTTTCAGCCAGCGAGTAGTGAGCATTGACTAGCACTTGATCAGCTTGGCTGTGCTTGTGAATTGTCATTTACATACGTGTATTTTAGACACTGCTTATTGTGTCTGAGTGCTGTTGAAGGTGTGAAATTCTTCTGTAATTTTTCCTGAGAATTTTGCTGCTGAATCCTGTATTTCAAGGATTGATTTTAGACAATAAATACTCATCGCTCTTAAAGAATTACCTTGTTATTTACGACTGATTTTGCATAAAATCCTCGAACCCCGTGATCTACATAACAGTATAAATAAGACTATCGAGTCTATTGGAACGACTGTTGCCAATATGGCAGTTGGCATCATCATATATGTTTATACGAAAACAGTTAATGGAATTGTGTACGTACATTATTTGGAAATCAAGCTTGTGTGAAATAAATGGTCATCAGTTTTAAAAAATCCTTTGCTTCTGAGTAAACAATAAGTAATCTGACACTGAGAAATAAGATTCCTCAGACAACTGAATTAATTCAATACGTTCAACTGTGTCTTGTGTTTTTCTTGTTAACAAAAAGCTTCTGCAATCAGAAAATTCATACTTCTTCCGTTTTTTCTTTCTTCCTTTTTGATGATGATTAGGGATCTTTTTTTCGTTATATTCTATTCCTTCTAGGGATGTCGCGATTGTTAAAAATAAAAATCTAGGAATACAACAGATGGATCACAGAGAAATTACGAATCACTTGCGGGAGAAAAGAGAAAGAGTTCTATAAAAAACGAAGAAATGGGAACTATACCGACATTCGAGGACAAAAATTATTTTTTGTTCCCCAATGGAATCTTCATTTCGTACATCCATGTTCTCTAGAAGTACTTCCAAAAGCAGTTCTTTGAAATGTTAAGGATTTGGATCAGAACAAGTAATATAAATTTTTTTTGAGTCAATTCCTACTTAGGTCAACAAAGAAATTTTTTATTTTTGTTACTTTTTATTAAATAGTTACAATTTATATAAATAAGTATATACATATGGCAGAGTCACAGTATTAAGTGAGAAAATAAAAAGAGATTTTCCTTGCAATTTTCCATTATTCTTTCTATATATGGTGTTGGCATTTTTTTTTTGTTAATTACTATTTATTCATTAATTAAATTTAATTATTCTAATAAAATAGTAATGTGAAAGAAAAACCACATTCTCAGAAACTAGGCCGTCCCAGGTGGGATTCGAACCCATGACCCTTGGACTATAAAACCAACGTGCTATCCATTGCGCTACTGAGACACAACGAACGATTTTTCTTTCTATATGTGCTGTTGGACTATTACTTTTGCTTATTAATATTTATTTATTTTGTGATTTTTATTTAAATATATAAAACTACATACCATTTTTCAAAAATTGTTTATTTAATCAACATAGGCTTCAATACACCTTTCGTACCCAGAGTCTAATGCATAGCTTGAAGAAATTCTGATACTTAGAATCAATATTATCTGATAGGAAATTTTTCAGACTGTCTTCTTTTTCATACCTCTAAAAATTGTTCTAAACGTTTAAAAAATGAAAGTCGGTTAGCAAAAGATCCCCAGAATATGCTGGATGCCTCGAACTATTATGCTTTAATTCATTTAAGGTATCAGACTACTTGCGACAACTTTTTTTTTTAAAGTGAGATTCGGAGATTATTATTATTATTTTTGGTTTTTAAATTTATTTAGTACATTTTAAGAAAAATATACAAAATTAATAAGAGAAAAAGAAATCATTATCCCTAAAAGGGAAAAAAACGAGTAAAAATTTACAAAAAAATACATAAACGGGGCTCATTCTGTACAAAAAGTTTATGGGCAAATTTTCACTTTTGATGCCGTGCTTTGCTATTCATTTTTCAAATGATCCTCAAGATAAGACATATTTTAATTTTTACAAAAACTAGAGCACTTTATCTTAATTATTATATGAAATTGCTTAAGAAAATAGAGATTATATTTATCTAAGGGACTGTAAATTTTGTAATAAAAAACAGTGATTGATATATATGAAGATTAAAACACTTCTACTATTATACAGAACAAACACAGTCAGGTATTTGCTTTCAAAAAATTTTGTGTAATCGCTGTTCCCGTTTGCTCATTTTAAAAAAAAAAAATGCATTTCGAGTAAAACGCGTTTTAAAGTATGACATCTTGTTTAAAAAGTAGGGGCATCTGCTTTTACTAAGACTCTTGTGGTTTTTGTTCCAGTGAATGGAACACAAACGTGGTATTTTTATGACGCTAATAAGATGGCATAAAAATAAAATCCTAATAAAAATTTTCCATCTTTTGGCGAAATTCACGATTTTAGGTAGTCGGACACTATTGTATTTCCTTAGTTCTTATATTCCATGGTAAGGTAGACTATTATAATGCCAATGTTTCTTTCATTCCCAATTCAATAATTCAGTTCCTTTTTTGGCATTTTCTTTATTATGCAGACAACACGGAAGACATGTACACAACACAAATAACATTACATGATTCTGACTCTACAAGCCAAAACGCGTATACATCTCTCACATGATTTGTAGCACCATCTATACATTTAATATTTAATCTACAACAGACACCTTAATTTTGCAATTATTTTGTAGAAATTATACAGCGTGGAGAAGTATTTGGCCATGCCCATTAACAAGTGATAGGTGTATAATTTTCATTTTTTTCATACATTTCGCCAATGTACTGGCAGTATAATAGATATATTTGGATTTGTTTCCACCAATATGATTTCACAGCATCATTTTTCACGCGGTTCATTTTGTAAGGAAAATTCCGCAGATCGAAGTTTTTCAAACCAACTGTGCATTTTTGGATCGTTAATAGTATTTTCCCCAAATGCCTAACTTATATTGCGTACAGGTTTTATAGCATTGCTACCAAGTTTATTCTCATATAAAAACAAGTAATATAAAAAAAAATAAAGTCAATTCCTACTTTATTAGACAAACATACTGTTGCAGCTAGTTGTAACTTGGACAGAAATAACGCAGAATAAATTTAAAATTAAAAAATGAAATTTAATTAGTGAATTAATATTTGAAAAACTGTATGAAAAAAGTGCCCTCCACTACAGGTTTAAAAAATGTATTTGAACTTGAATGGATGAATAAAAAGTATTTTATTAACGATAAAAAATTTGCATAAGATATGTATAAATAAATATATATAAGGAGAGGGTAAAATAGTAATAGGAATTGAATTTCACAAATATCGGCTGAATTCATGTCATTATATAATTCAAAGCAAATAACAAAATTGAACATTTTTGAGAAAATCTTCGATGAAATGTGACTGTAACAGTGGTTATATTTTTAATACAATTATAAACGAAGTTATGCCAAAAACAAAATCATAGCGAAAACAACCGACAAACGTTCACATGTAAAGAAAATACATCATTCACGTGCACCGATCTAATATATTGATACATTTTGTATAAAATAATCTTTCATGAATTTTGAAATAGCACATTTATATAAGAGATAAATTCCAAACTTCTATAATGTTTGGTTTCTAAGGTATTTCTTCGAACACTTTTTTTATTTACTAACTTAGATATAATGCAGTGCATTAAATGAACATAACCTACTTATTTGTAGAATCATTTGCTTGATTTATTGTGTTTAAAGTAAAAATTGTTATTTCTCTTTACCTCCTAATCTCTTCTTCAAGTAACTTTACCTCCTACTGCTAAGAAAATGATACAATGATGTGTTTACTCAGAGAATCTTCCAATAGCCCTTCACAATACTGAGTATTCACAGAATAAAATTAATCATCTATGCCATGAAATTACTTTATCGGTTTTCACTTTATGTGTATCTCACATGAATTTGCTCTATATTACTACCAAAATAAACAGACACTTTCTTTGAAAAGAAATATGTGTGTACTGTCTCTCACATTCTATAGCTTATCTACAACAATTTATATTGTCTGGTATAAACTTTCATGAAATGATATATTAATCCAAAATCCTCATTGCAATTTGGAACCGCATTGCAGGTTGTTGTTTATCATTGGCTGGGTCCATAAAAATGATGAATGGAATATGAAACATCGTAGGTATTTATATACGAATTGTGTGGAGAATACTCATGTTATATATATAAGCACTATGAAAATATAATTTGTATTCGTACCAAATACTAGGAAAAAGAATTGTTTGTATATCCGCACCATAAACATTTGTATCATGCGCTCTTTGATAATAATTATTTTTGAATTCATACTAGGAAACTGAATATTTACTAGGAAATATACTAGGAATAAATACTAGGAAAATGAATTATTTTATATTTATATCATAACTATTTGTATCATAAGCACTACGAAAAGTTTTATTTACATCATTCACATGCTGTTGATAAACATTTACATTAGTGATCTTCAAACTTCTTCAATTCGCGGAACCTTAGAACTATAAGGAATTTTTTTCGGGGAACCCCATTCCCCTTAAAAGATTTTGTCTCAAAATAATATTTGAAGTAGATACACATGTTATAGGTACTTTGTGTGTAAAGACAGATAAAAAATAATAATATTAAAAAAAAATTGAAATCATTTTCTACTTAGGAAAGAAAATTTTTATTTTAGTTGATGAAGTTTAATTAATGAATTAATAGTTTAAAAAATCGCATTAACAACAACTGCCATCCACAACAAATTTAAAAAAATATATTTGAGCTTGAATGGATACATAAAAAGAATTTTATTAACGATTAAAATTTTGAGCAAGATACATAGGTTGAGTGTGAACTAATAGTAGGAATTGAAGAAGTATTGTAATTTTTTTTACAAATTTTAATATAACATTCTCATAAAAGTATTAACGGATTATCATCCTATCCCTACATTACATATAACAACTGGGATAAGTGCTAGCATTTTTTACACAAACTGACGAAGTCTAGGTCTATTGAAGTCATCTGCTGTTACATTTAATTTTTTACATTTAATTTATTTTTATGTTGTTGTTGTCGTGTATGACAAAGTGCAAAGGTGTATATAACAAAATAAAGATATAGTCAAATATTGCCAAAGGTATGAATCACTGCCGTGGCAACATCCATGGCATGATCCGAGCATAGGATGTCCATGCTGTAGTCATTGTCTATTTTAAAAGGGACACCAACAATGGAAGGACAGCTAAAAAGGTGTTTGGGATCCAGATGCTTGCCTGGGCAGTGCCTGCATTCCACATATTATCTGGAACCATCGGGCAGAATCTTCATGCCCTTAAAATGCTTCGCCCTTAGTCTGGTTATTGTTGCTGTAGTTTCTCGGTTATAATTTAATTCTGACAGTGAGAATTTTTTTCGTGGGTTTGAACAGAGCTTTTGTTTTTCAACTGCGTTGGCATCAAAGACAGTAGTCGAAGAAGTTACAGGTTCAAGTGTTCTGGCTTCATTGGCAAGGAAGTCGGCTATCTCGTTCCCTTCGATGTCATCATGGGCCGGGATCCACTGGAGGGTGCATGATTTGCCCAATGTTCCAATGGAAAATAAAAGGGAATTGATTTCTTGGATGAGTCCCTTTTTTCCTTTCTTGATGGCCTCAAGCGCAGATCTATAGTCGGAGAGGACAATGAAACCGTCGGAATCAGCGATATCTGGCCATATAAGGTAAATATCTATGGCTATCCTAATTGCTACTAAGTTCACGCGTGAAGTTGGAAGCAATTTGCCCTGTGGAGACCTAGTGCTTTGAAGTTGTATTATCTGGGTTCTTAAGAAAGACACCAGATCCACCCCTATTGTACTCTGAGTCTGAAGAACCGTCAGTGTAGGCAGTTACTGAACGAGTCCTCATAAGACTGATAATTGTGTCCTTGCCCTTTCTTTTAATTGTGCCCTTAGATTCCTTTTTCGTGCAAGTTTTTATATTTTATTTTTGTAGCCTTTCATGTTGAGAAAATTTGTTTCACTTAAGTACATTGTTGAGAATGGAATTAAAATATGTTTATAGATGTGTGAGAAATAATATGTGTATTGTACATGAATTTGAAACTCAAAATTTATAGAAGCCATTCTTGCTTAAATTTGGATTTTAACCTTTAAACTGTATATATATATCGATAATTTATACCTTCTTGGAGGTGTTTCTATAATAAGTGTTATTTTCCACAAATGAAAAAGGTGCATTTTCCATCAGAAAACTATTTAATTTTTCAAAACATTATACAAAAGAGTTTAAAATTATTTCGTTGAACCCAGGACAGTAAACAATAAAATATTCATAATCTAACAAGTAGTTTATATAAAGTAAAAAAGAGCGTTTTAGTACTCTTTTTATTATAATAATAGATACAAAACATATTGCAAAATAAATCTATTCTATTTTTCAGTTTTAATGACTGGGGGAGCTTTAGGTAACTGCGGTTATTCAAGCGACATGGAAAACGCTCCTCTCTTTTCGATTTCTTACTGTGCCTCGTGGAACCTTAGGATTCCACGGAACACAGTTTGTAGACCACTCATTTACATTAACAAGTACTATCAAAGGATTTCATTTACAAAGAGACATAATTTTGAAAAAGAAATTTTTCAACACAGCGTTAAATGCTTGCAACTGGGTTTGCTAATATCTTAAAACTAACTTTAGGTCTTATTCGATACTATTGTCAAGTATCAAAGGCCATTTTCTTTTAGATTTAATTTGATTTTACGTGCTTGTATTTTGTTACCACCAAGATATTATTGCCAAGATAATATGCCACCAAGATATTATTGTTTAAGCAACCATTGAATGATCGAAAATTTATTTTCTTTCAAAACCCGTCTTCCATCAATAAGGACATTTTCAAGAATATGTGTTATAACAGGGATGTGTTTCACTTATTATTAGTATTAGATTAAATTAAAATTCATATTAAAAATTAAGAATTATTTTATTAATAGATTTCAGTATTATATTAATTTATACACAACAACTGCATTGAAAGAAACAGTTCAAATATAATCAAATGACTAAGAATCTTACGACAGTTGTGAGGCTGTCATATTTGCTTTGGGAGCTGTTTCTTTGCAATTTCTCTATATTCTTGGCATATTTTAGGTTTAATAGGTTCTTTTAAGTTTCAACTCTGCTGCTGTCCTCGTTACTGAATCATAGTTCAAAATAACGAAGGCCGGTGCCAATAACTTTAATGTTGCTTCACAATGTGACAAAAATTACTATCAATCAATTATCTCTGTTCAATAATGAAACATTATTTCGTATTGTTATTCTTAATTTCTTGAATAAAGAGAAAGGATTTGATATTGTTTACATAATAGGAGATAAAGCACGCTATTTATCTTAAAAATAAAGTTTGCATATAATGTCAGTATTAAAATGCATATAAATATGTTAATTCTTATTTTATTTGAATGTTTGTTCAACTATTCATCTGTAAGTGTTTTTTCTTTACAGTTAAAAGGAAGGCTTATTTTAAAATCTAAAATTCTGTATCATGTCTTACGTAAAATAAAAGTTTCAACTTTTTAAGTCTTTAAATGAATGACGCATGTGTTTTGCTTGCATTACTTACATTTACATACATAATTTTTGTAAATCGCACTTTTCACGAAAACTATTTTGCGTTAAATTGGTTATGCAAGCTGAAATATGTGATGTTTTGATATGGAAATTTCATTCAGTTGTGTAATGTATTTCAGACGAAGTTTTTATCTGTGAAATATTGTGTTGGTGTGTTTTGTAACAGTGCAAATATACACCAGAAGAAAAAATAAAGTTTGATACGTTAAATTTAATTACATATAAAAACTTTAGAGAAATAAATTTCGCATCAAAAGAATATAAATATTAAAGATGAAACTTTCATTCTTTTCTTCTCAAATGCAATACAGTTTTATCTGAATTTAAAAAGATTCACGGATTGGATACATTTTAAACATTTGGGTCAGTATAAAGCAATTAAGAAAATTTAATCTGTAAATCCTAAAATCGCCATTTATATATTTCGTTTAATTTATATTATAAATTAATATTTATTTGAAATGATTTAATTTTGAATTTCAAAAATTTGGAATAAAATTTGTGTTGGAATGAGAATATGCTCGTAATAACTTTTTATTTCAGTTTTTTTTTTGTTGAGAAATTAGCCTTTTGCTGGATATACAACGTAAATTGTACTGCAGCGGTTCTCAAACTGTGGAGTGCACCCCTCCTAGGGGGCGTCTTAATCTTACATAAAAGGCGCGAGCATTTCAAAAAGACTAAAATAAAAGATTATTTGGACCGTGGGTAGCCCAGTGGTTAGAGCATCGGACTCCAGACCGGAGGGCCTGGGTTTGATGCCCGATGTCACCAAATACACACGGAGTACGCGCTTGTTAAATCAGTGCGTCCGAAAGTCTTGTGTGGGGTCACAGCAGAAACCACGAGTGCAGGGGGCTGGAGAATATTTCCCTCCCCTCCAGTTCCCTGCCTAAATTGGGGAGGTGGAGATAAGTGGTGTCGCCATCTATCATTAAGAAGTCCAACTTGTCTCACAGGCTCTGGCATCTTTCATTCCTTTCCTTCGGGAAGGACACGACAACAACAACAACAAAAGATTTTTAAAAATTTATTAATTTACTGAAAGGAAGCAAAACAAAATACATTCTGACATAATAAAATGAACATTTACACTCATATAATATTCTTACATGTGAGGTTGCCCAAATGAAAAGTGGACATAGGCAATTGTGTCAGAATAAATGCAGCTATAATACAGTCACACCAAACAGGGACACGAAGGACGGTAGGATGTGTACACCGCATACGATGTTTAGCAGTTAAATCTGTTAGTGGGAGAGGAAATGAATCGAAAGTAGAATTGTGTCCTATAAGGATACGTCCAGATAGGAACAACGTGCAGTAGTATGGTTTTTGATTGCAGATGGTGAGTTTATTGCGGACATTTATGGACGAATAGAGGCAGTCTATGGCGAGTACTGTTTAGGTCGAACGTCTTGAAACAGTTGAATTAAAAGTTTTCTAGAAGGGCAGAAAACGATATCGGATCTCCATGACACTGTCGCTCCCGTAAAACCAAGGTAACTTAAAAAAATTCCCTTGGGTAATGTAAGAACACCCATTGCACAGTCGTGATTTGTTTGTGTCCTTCTGTGATTTCTAGGTCTTAAAGACATTTAAGACAATATTAAGTTTCTATTCAGACGACGAAGTGAAGGGGCAGGACTTCCCCTAGAATCCACTATGTTCTTTCTAGAGTGAGCCCTGCTACTGAAAAGATAAACACCCTCATCTGTGTTACAACCTCTAGAGTGATTTCATTTGATTTTCAATAAAATAATTCTTTTTATTGAACATGTCCCTTTCGTTTGAGAAACCCTTAGAAATGTATCAGAACTGCACATATATCTGATAATTAATTCAGAAACACTAAATTAAAAACAAGTTTAATAATTACTAGAGTTGGGGGAATGGAAGTATATACGTAATACTTTAGTTTTCCTAAGAAAAAAAATTCATCATCCACTCCTGTCCGAAATTCAAAGAGTGATTTATTACTAAATTGCCTTTTGGAATTTCGCAATTTGATTTGAAATCTATAAAGATTTCTTCTTCAGCAGCAGAGAGCCTTTTTGTGTCAAGGTACTCGAGAATATTGTAACCTTCACACCTTTAATTTAAAACTATTTTGCAATCTGTTTCAATTTAAAAATTAGAAAGGAAAAGAAACATAATAATTATCCTGTTATTTAAAAATAACTTACTTAACATATATAATACTTATAAGTAACATATACAAAGTTAAATATTTTTCTTGATAATATTTACGATTTATAATTAAGGTCATTTTGTAGATTTAGCGTGTCACAAAATACATTATTATTTCATTTAATACATTTTTATTGGATGGGGGAGAGAGAGGTGAGAAATGTGATGAAAATTATGTTTGAAAATTGGGACGCAAATATTGAAAGTTTGAGAAGCAATGGTTTACTGGCAAAGTTCATCGTAATTTTGAACCGCAATCAGGTAACAACAACGATACCCGTGCTGAGTGATTAATTTCTAAAACTATTCATTTGATATTTTTAGTGCAAATAAAAACAACGAGAGAAAACGTAAATTATTCCGTTCAACCATTATTGAAGAAAAAGTGTTTCTACAGCGTACGAACTTTATTCTTTACATGTAGCATCCAAAAACCCTAGAGTCTTCATTTTTTTTTCTTTGACACTTTTTTGGTGAAACTGGGATTTAGTTTTTTTTACTTGACTGGATTTCAGCCGGTATTGATAATTAATATCATGCTTATTGTATAAAAATAACCTATCCGTTTAAAGGAGAAAAAAATTAAAAGATGCAAACATTTTTACAGTAAAACTTTTTTGGGTTCTCATGCATGTTTTCTTTTTAACTAACCTCCTGGGTTTCTTTATGATGTGGTTTTATTGGAGAACCAGCCTAGCGAAAAAACTGTTAATGCGAATGGGCATTAACTCTTCAAACAAATGTGAAATGTGGAAGAAAGAAAGATTATCACAGCATACTATGGATTGACAGAAGATGTTAGTAGAAAGACTAGTGACAATGTTTAATAATCTCGTAAAGAGGGTGATCTAGGAAAAGGGTCATGAACAAATCGGCTGCAAGACAACAAGTACCTTCAGGGCAGCTGAACAGTGACTTCTTTTTGAATAAACACAGATTATAAGGGGTGATTCAAAAATCACGGTAAAAACTTTGAAGAGTGGTAAAGCTCACTAAAACAGTTTTTTTTTTCAGGAATTTTTGGGCAGAAGTGCCGCGTTGGAGCACAAACAGAAAAAAATAACACATTAAGGAAAACATAAAGTGTTCATTAGCAGCATACTTATCGAGTGATTTCTAACAGAAAATGTTAAGCAACATGCTACAACCCTTGTAGTGCAGAATGTTTCGTCCACATAGTAGAAGATGACTCCTTCCAAATGTGTTTGTCTTCAATCAACCCCTACCATCAGTGCGATAAATGAACCAATTTCTTACAGCTGCCGATGTAATCGCTAAAACATTTTGTGATTCGTCATGCGTTTATTAGGGAAGCGCTAGCGATACAGCCGTTGCTTGCTTTGGCGTTACCATTAACATTACTATACATTAGATCCATGTCTGCTTTTCGCTATTCCAAAATCTCCCATAACGACCAAAATCTCAAGCACAAATGCCGATTTGGGTGGTATAGCAGATCAATGGCACACCGTTTTGCTGCCTTTAACTATCACCGATATTGTCAGCCCTTCACGCCATAAAGGTCACCAAGCATTTGGTGAATGCAATTTCTAAAACTGTTTTAACGTTTTCTCTGGGGGATCACTCGTTAAGTATGCTGGTAATGAACGCTTTATGTTTCCATTAATGACTTATTTTATATTTTTGTGCCTCACACACACACAAAACCGATATTCCAAAACAAAAATTGTTTGTTTTAGAGAGCTCTACAACCCCTGAAAGTTAGTCCCATGCTTTTTGAATAACCCTGTATTTCAGTTAGGATTTGATTTAGTAAGTCGTTCTACACATGCAAGTTCTTTTTTTTTAAATTTCTTTCAAAGAAGAAATTTATTGTGATTTTAAGACCTACAAAATGTCTGAGTATAATTATATTCCAACGATGTCTGCCAGATGTGATCCACTCACAAATCCTGTAATAATTATTTAGTTTTAAACCTTCATAAAATCTGTATCAGATGCAGTTTTTTTTATCGAAATATTGTAACCTTTTGTAAAACAAATAATTTATACATTATCAGAAAAAATTGTATTTTTCGAACAATTTTATAGGATGCATTATTCAAATCGAAAAGGTAAACTGGTATATAACTATATGAAAACATTTGCATATCTTTCAAATAAAAGAAAAAAAAGGAATTTATCTCTTTCTCTTTTGATAAAAAAATATTAAAAAATAAAATGTGTTCTCTCTCTTAAGTTAAACTGAAAACTTTATTCAAAGATTCGTATTGATTTTTTTAAATTTAAATTTTGCATATGCAATGAAAAACACAATTGATTAAAGTAAAGTCTGCGTTCCTTAAATGTTCAAAAGAATTTTCTGACTGTAGGAAATTTAATATTGAAACAGAAACATTTTTTATTTCAAAAGATAAAGATGAACTAAGGGGAAATAAGAGAAAAAATTCTTTTGAAAACTCCATTCCATTCCACAAGTACAAATAACAAGCAAATTTTTGAAATTTTAAAAAAAAGTTTTCTCTGTTAAAAGAGTGGAATAAAACTGAAATCTGAAGAAAATGTTTCGTTTGTGAAACTTTGACACTCCTACTGTGAGGGGGGGGGGGGTAATGAGAATTTCAAAATATAGAAGAAATATTCAAAATTTTTCCGAAGAAACAAATTGCAGTGTTGAGTTCAATAAACTTTCTTAAGCTGATTTTGTGGGTTCTATGAAATTTTTAAACATAACTAATATATTAAAATTTTTTTCAAAGTCTGTATGCAATACATTGAGCTTCTCTACTACTTCACGTGCTATGCTATGACGAATTGAATCGATAATGAACTTAAAATAACTCTTCGCAACTTTGACGGGACAGCTAGATTGTAACACATTTTTAATTAGAAGAACGAAACCAGATTTTTGACCAGAACGAATGATTTTTGACCAGAACGAAATTTCGCAAATTAATTTCGGTGGTTACTTTCTTTCAAGACCTCGTTCTCATATATAGTCAAAACATCTTATATCTTTGGATGTGTTTAAAGAGTAATACTAGAAGAAAATCGATTTCTCAAAAATAAGTGATATATTTTTAATATTAAGATGGTTCACATAAGATTTTAAGAGAATTAAGTATATTTTTTCTATAATTGTGAATCTCTTGGGGTATTTTCAAGATATTTTATTTTGATATTTTTTATGTTAAGCAATGTGCAAAAAAAAGGCAATTTAAATAATTTGAAAATGATTCCTGGAAGTCGTTTATTTCACTGCTCTGCGATTTTTTATTTTTTATTTTTCAAGAATTATCTGAACAGTGTTTATTTGAATTATTGAACTTTGATTATTTTTTAAGAGTTTAATATTAGACTTTGCTGTGTATCCTATACCAGGAATACAAAAATATTTTCATTGTCCCGCTACAGCTTTTGCTTTATACAGCTAAGTCAACAGTTAACCCTTTGAAGCGCGGAAAAATAAATTCGCTGAATTTTTCAAAATAAAATTATAAATGCAATGTATGGAACCTAAGAACAGAGAAAATACCTTTAAAAAAATTAGAGTACATTCCCCCCCGAGGGGGGAGGTGGTTTCATAGAAGTACCACCGCGCACTTACGACATAATTCTCGGATGAACAAAAAAATGATTTGCGTCAGATTTGTAAGTATATTCTTTATATATTTTGTAATAAATTTACTAAAATATGCGATATTAAATATTAGAATTACTTTTTAAATATTAAATAATACAAAATATAACTATAAGCGATTAAAATCAACTGCAATAGCCAGTAAAGTTTTTTTTCCATTGTTTCTTTATTATTAAATTATTAAAACCATGCAGTAATACTGAAATAATAAACCCCTCCCCCAAATCAATGGCAAAACCCCATAATTTATTAGTTATTTCACTGCCTGAGTCAAAGAAAAGAAAAAAAGGGCTAAATCTCTCACGTGTGCGTGCTATAAGCCGGAGAAGAAACGGACAATTTCATGTTCTAGGTGCGCGGTGGTATCAGTCTGAAACCACACGAAAATATCTTTATATAAGGCACTTCTTTTCATTATTTATCATACTAAAAATTAGCTATGCTATGAACAGCATATGCAGCAAAAATGTACATACCTTACTTTTAATTTTTGTCTATTTTTATTTGCTAAAATAAATCTTTTTGAAAGTGGTTAAAAAAGGCTTTTAAAATGATGCATTTTTCTCACAGAAATAAAAGTTTTCTGTCTCGTGCTGACATCTAGTGTCTTTTATAAGAGTTAAAAGATATGTCCTAAACCAATGGTTTCATTGAAATACCATTGCGCGTTTAGAGATATTTTTTAGAAAATGGTGGTTTCAGTGAGATACCACCGCGCGTTAAAGGGTTAAGCATGTGTTGTGATGCCGAAATGCTTTATAATTTTAATAGAACACCTTAACTTTCATTTTCTATAATTTTCAACTGACTTATGAAATATATATTTTTTTCAATGGAGCTGCGCATTGGTATTTTAAACCTTTGCAGACCTAGTACATTCCCCAGGAGCTGGTACCACTTTTTAGCGCTGCACCATATAGGCGATACCAATTACAGCAAGCAATTTTGACGCCCAATTTCCTTCACAGAGGGAGGCACCTGAGCTCTTGGCGATGCAAACTTTGTACAAGGATTTAATTTTGCCGAGAGCATCCAAGCCAAACAGACACTCTAAGGATATTTCACATGCCGTATAATCATACGACATGACCTCTGTCGATTTTCTGCATCAGGAAAATCCACCGACTTGGGCCGGGGTCAAACCCGCAACTTTGGGTGTAGAAAGCCAGCGACAAACCAACCACGTCATCCATCCGGGTGACTCATGAAATATAAATGGATGCTTTTACAATATTTATAAACAGGAATGTATATGTACATATTTATAAGCAGTACACTGTCTCATTTGTCATGTTGAGTTTTAACTCTTTCATTATTTTTCTTGTACTAAAAAATTTTCTTAAGGAGCCTTTAATAAAGTTTAACCCTTCATAAGAATCCTAAGCCTTGCCAATTTTAGAAAACATAGCAGTTTTTCATCGTGGTTTATTGTTATTTTATTATTTTTTAGCCGGTGTCATTTCTTCAAAATTCTAATTTTCAGGAGTTTATCTCCTTCTGGTTTGTAAGATACAATTACTACTAAACCATAATTCTTTTGTTTTATGACTTATATACATATACATACCTACTATAAACAGAATGGAATAAAATTTATGAAGTTATCACAATCAAATGAATTTAATAATATATAGATATTAATGCTGATATGAATGTGTTGTAACTAATAATCTATTTATTACCATCGACATGCCCGTGTAATAATGCATGAATACGTGAGTAATGCACACCTTTGGATGACATTACTCAAATAGTTACCGCAATTACACAGTTTCGCTGAGAGTGAATAATCACAGAATTGACTCCCAACAGCCCCCCCCTCCCCTACGTGTTTAATTAGCTTAGGTCTAAATAATTGAGCCTATACTATATAAGCAACTGAAACTTAATAAGAGATGCCGAACTCGGTTCATTTATGTAAATGAACTGTGTGTGATATAGACGTTATACGAAGCGTATTGGTGAAAAACTAATACAGCAGTTGTCAAAACAAGATACACAAATAAAATGATTCTTAAATTTTCTATAATTACTTTTTGACATTTGGGGGGGGGGGTGCATTATTTTCCAAACTCTTGACAATAATCACTAAATTTGGAAAGAGTAATAATAAATTTCTTACAATCGAGTAATGCAACAGTTGAAAAAGCAATACAGTGAAGGAATTATCCGAATGAAATGACATTTGCAGCAAATATCTATTATAGGATGTTATGCAAAGTAGAAAGGTTTCAGAGCCACCACGCATGCGTGGTGTGAGCAGCGCCCTCTGAACTGATGCTGAAAGCGTATAAATAGAGGACTGTGGCGCGACGTTGAAAACCGTGCATGGTTAGTTGTTAGTGGTGAATCCTTAGTGAGAATCCTTATGCCTCCTCGATGAAACAGGAAAAAATTTTAAGAACTTATGGAGTTTGAATGGGGTTAGAATCACTGGCCTTGGGGAAGGAAGATTTTTCTATCGTGCAGCAGCTCGCGCGCAGCAGAACAGTTCCATAGTAATACGAGTTTGGAAGCAGTAGACCGACGAGCACCGGGCAATTTGAAAAACTGGGAGTGGATGAAGGAAGGTGCCATCAGCGAGAGATAAAAGACACTTAGTTCGCATTGTGGTGAATTACCGTACAGCTTCAGGAAATTGGCAGTAGGTTGGTTTACTGCTAAATGTGTATTGATGTCGACTTCGTCAATTTGTTGATGTCTGCTGCACCGTGGACTGGGAGTAAGAATTCCTTCATACATAATCCTTCTCAAGTCGAACCATCGATGTCTGCGTCTACAATGGGCTCATGAACACAGAGCCTGGCCGGTGGATTGGCAACAAGTTCTTCCGCTTGGATTTGTGATATCATGATGGCCGCATTCGTGTTAGACGCTATGCCGGTGAACGCTACCTTCCAGAGTGCATTATCTAACGTTATAGTGACCGAACACCCGAATATATGGTCTTTTTTTCTAATTTTTTTTTTAACATTTATAAACCCCGTGCACGACACAATGTATAACACGGGGGGCATACAACACAGACAGAAGAAAGGATTACAACACAAACATCCATGCCTTCTCCGGGATTCGAACCCAGTCCCTACGGGAATATATGGTCTGGGGTGGGATTTCGTATCATGTATGATCTCAGCTGCTACGAGTTGAGATAATTGAGCAGAAACGTTCGTTCGTGAAGTACTAGAGCATGGAGTCGTTCCTTTCCTTCAAGGCATCCCTGGAGCTTTCAACAGGATAATGCAATGCATGTTCACATGTTGCAAGGAATGTTCGAGACTTCCTGTTAGCCCAACCTATGCTGCTTTTTCCCTCGTCTGCTTATTCAACGGATATGTCGCGTATTTAAGATTAGTGAGATTTCGTTAGTCGGCATCTCGCTCTCGATTTGGGTCTTAAAGCTCCAAAAGATGAAATCCTTTTGGGAAAAATCATTTCTTTAAATATTGCTCTATTAAAAACTTTCTCCCAAAGAAGACTCGGTTTATGTAACTGAAGGCTTATATTTAAGTATTAAATTTAGGTTCAAGAAAGAGGTTAGGAGTTAGATGATAGCAACTAATGATTATATAGTGCAAAGTAATAGAAAGTTAGTCGAGAGTGACGCTAAATACTTAATTGCTGAATATTTAAAGATTTGTTAATTGAGCCAATAAGTTATAATTGAATAATATCGAACAGAGGTCGAATTGCTGAGAAAGAAATTACAGTAATTCAGACCGTAAGTAATGAAAGAGTGTTAAACGTAAATTAATGAAATATTAGCAATTATTAAATATACCTTCAACCTTGCTTTTGTTTCTAAACTTAATTAAAGGTGTATTTCCTATCCTGGGTTGTAGATATTTAGTAAGAAATAATAAATTAAAATTGTTCTGTCTATGTCTGATTTTTATTCTAACTCTCACAGACTAATGAACGGAGAAGCCCGTTTATTACAGAACTTCGGGTGCTAATGTAAGCAATATGGAATTCTCTTCCTCAAGCAGACATTCAGCCTCTGTTTGACTCCTTGCCAGGTCGTATAGCAGCACTCTTTGCAGTGCGTTACAGCAAATACTAATTTCTGTTTTTTTAAAAAATTATTCATTTATTTGTACTTTTTCAAGTCGTTTGCATGTATTGAATTCATAAAATAAAGATGACTCAGTCATGGTACTGCATTTTTTTACAAACAAAAGCATATTTTGTAAGAAAAAATAAAATTAGTAGATTTAATAATTATTTTTTATTTAAAAAAGAATTATTCTTTATTGTTCTTTCACATAGGAAGACAAGTCCTTGTCTTGAAAGAAATTTAGGCTTAATTTGGTACGAGCCAGATGTCATCAACCTGGATTCCTTTTAACTGTTGACGGGAATTCCACAAGTGATCACCTATTTGCTGAATCAAAGCTCCAAAATTTTAATTTTGTAAAAGATCAAATTCTTACAGGCAGTTTGCTTATAAAAATAAAAAATTTATGGATAAAAGGGAATCGCAAAAGTCATGTGCCTTAAGCATGAATTTTAAATTAGAAGGCTTGCTAATGAAGTAGAAGGAACAACTTATGGACATGTCAACAGATTCAAAGTAAAAGTCTAAATTGAAGCAGGAACAGCTCCTAATATCTAGGTTGCAGATTTGAAGGATGTTGAGAAGTTTCTCACGCATTTATAAATATTTTAATGTCATTATTAACAAAGGATTTAAGTTAAAAATATTCTTAACGTATGTACCAACACAAATACAATTTATAAACAAATTAAAGCAGAGTATGAAATCCTATAGCAGACAGCTACATTGATTTCGGTAGCTTGTGTTAAAAATTGCAAACACATATCCCATTTATTGAATAGAATGCATTGATAAATGACTCCTGGAACACGAATTAATGAGTAAATTACATTTTGTTAAAAAATTTTTGATAAAAAAGTGCAGCATTTTTAAACTGTCTACTTTAAGTCCCCATAAATAATATGTGGATTTTTTTTCTTTAAATATTATTTTAATGTTTTATTCTTCTAAGGGGAAGGATACTTTTTTGATGGTGTTTCCCCGAAGCCTCTTATGGTTTCAAGGTTTCCGTGAAGTCAACAAAGTCTGAAGACCATTGGTATGAGTGATCATCGAACTAGAACCTGAACGAAAACATTCGATGATAGAGTTTTCCATTTTTAATCCCATTGGAGTCTCGCACAAATCATTTATATTTCATTCTCCTAACATCTACATCATAATAAACAGCGTTTCTCAAACTGATCCTTCCTAGGGGGCGTGATAACCTTACGTAGGAGGCGCGAGCATATCAAAAAGTCAAAAATAAAAGACTATTTAAAAAAATTATTAATTTATTGAAAGGAATCAAAACAAAATACATTCTGACATAATAAAAAATAAAATACACATTTAACTTATACATATGCGTATAAACATATCAGTACTGCTCAATGAATTTGATAATTAAGTTATCCATATTAAATTAAGAACAAGTTTGAAAATTATTAGTGACTTCTATATGCTTGTCATATACAAAATTTAATACTTATCTCGATAATTTGTACAGTTTATAATTAAAGTCGTATTGTAGCTTTAGCGACAAAGTGCATTATCGATGTAATCTTATTGAGTGGAGGCGATGAAAATTATGATTGAAAATTGGGTCGTTAGTGTTGAAAGTTTGAGAAGCACTGCACTAAATCAAACTTTTCAGTGTACTTCTCAAGGTCACTTAGCATGTAATAGCCCTTCACTACTTCGAACTTGAGTCTTAAAAAAGAATACCAATCGCTAAACTCCCTTTTTATTGGCGATCTAGCATGAATATTTTCGGTCACGTACATCACAATCATGAACAAGGTCACCAGGGGATCCTATTACTTCCGGGAAAAAGTTTGTACTCTTACATAAGAATTTGAAAAACAAACATTTTTATAAATTTTGTCACATTTTATATTTTTTTCTGCTATAAAAACCACTTCGTATTAGAAGTTATACTACGATTGTTGGCGATGGATCTCAAAAATCTGAGCCCTGGTCCTTCTCTTTTCATTTTCGAAAAGAGAATGACTCCTAAACTTGTACCCACTTTAGCGTGACGATGTTGAACCATGTCTGATTTAATGTGCATCCGACATACTACTTTTTAAATTCGAGGAGTTTTTTTTTTCATTAAGGTTTTAGGAAAGGTTTTGTATGTGGATAGAGGTTCTATCCACAGCTCACGTAGAACAAGACAATGACCTTGAAATAGTAGATGTTCCTCCACTTAAGAGAGAGCACTTAGAATCACGTTAGAAAGTTGAGGGTGGGGGGGGGGGAGAAACATAAGCAAGCTTGGCTTACAACAAGCGGTACGAATAGTTTGGGTTCGAAAATCTTTCATTTTCTGTGAGTTGAGTAGTAAATGATCCTACTTGCTTTCAAAAGTTCAACCGTAAATAAATCATCAAAACTTTTGAAAAAAAACTAATTTTAAATCTTTAAAATACTACTTTGTTTCAAACTTTTTATACTAAAATTGAATAAATTAAAAAATGTGGATATATATATACCAATTTCAATGTGGATACCCATTTTAATGCATATTTTAGCAAGTATTCTGTATTACATAATTATTATATTATTACTTTATGCATCTGTACTTTGTATTTGATTGTGAATTGAAATAGTTATGAGCATAAATATTAATTTTTCATAAAAATTTTATTGTAATATGATTTATAATTTCTGTCCTAAAAAAGTAATTTAAATGTCTTATAAGTGCGCAGTGGCTATAATGTCTAGCCCTCCCCCCCAGGGGAAAAAATCCTGATCAGAAATTATTTTTGTGAGAAAATAATGTCAATAGAGGAGGAAATCATTACGTTTATCAAGTACTTTATCACAGAAAAGTTTATTTTAGCTTTGAGCTCACGAAAGGGTTAAATTTACATCACATGATTTATAAGTTTAGTATAAGCCAGAATATAAAAAAGTTATAGTATACACCAAATTATTTTTTTATTGCTTTTGTTATCCACAAATGATTCTTTATTAACGTAACACATTGAAGCAACACAAGGGATGTTGGTGATAAACCGCCTAATTTTGAATGATGGCCAAGTAATGTGGATTTCCACCAAAGAAACGTTTTACAGTTCCAACCATGGAATACGCCACTTTTCCCTTTCGCTACATACAGTAAATCCGCCATAACACCTGTCGCTTTACAACGCATCTTTGCTTACCATCGGAGTCGGTAGAGTGATTATTCGCCCATTTACACAGATGGTTCGAAAAGTACGGATTACGTTGGGTGTGGAGTCGTGATTCTAGATAGTATACATGATTATCGGCTCGATATTTCTTGCAGCAGTTTCACTACCGATGCCATCGCCATTTTACGTTTACGCCAAACAGTTGACTCCTGCAAGCCTTGTACTGTTTCTATACTGACAGAATGAGAACTACAACGATCAATCTCATCGAGTGAATCGACATTACGAGTCAACTGCGGTATACAGTCGAGTGTGTGATATACAGTTTTTTTTTATATAAAGCCACATGGGTATCATAGGCAATGAGGAAGAGGACATCGCCACTCAGTCGGAAACGACACACTTAAAATTTTAGTAATTTCTAAATCATTGTTTGTGCGCAGTTTAGCCTAATTTGTCTCTTCTGCCATATAATCATATGCAGAATCAATCGATTTCTCTTGAGAAGGCATCCTACACTCCAAACTTCTACACCAAAGTGTAGGACTTTGAGTCTTAACATATTTAAAGATCATTAGTCCTTTATAAGATGGTTATATAGTAGGGTGCGGGAATAAGTGCTTATTAACGTCGAACTGAAAAGCAAAACTAGGCCTTTTAAGGACGGGATCTCGTAATTTTTAACCGTGCTCAAATGTAGAGGGATGCTGAAGGGGTTTTCATAGATACCATGACTTGAAACCACGACTAGAATCGACTACGACCATGTACAGTGGCCAATCGTGTCCAAATGCAAGAGGAAACCAATATGTACTAAACATAATGCATATCTCTCCTAGATTATAAAGTACATCATTCTGTATTTAAGTTCTTGAATTTTCTTACACTTCCATTTGAATACCTTACATTCCATACAGCAGCTATAGAAAAGTGCAGTTTGTAATTACTCCCTTTACTATCAGAGGATTAACTTTAACGCATTTTAATACAGTCCTCATCGCAATTAAATATCCTAATAGTTATATCTGTGGGGTTTTATTTCTGTGTGAATAAAATATTAACCGCAATTTTTATTTTGGAACTACAATAAGAGCTTTACAACTTACAATATTTACAACTGCCTTTATGCATGTGTTCTTAAGCACATTAAGTACCTCATTGTCTATGTTTGCGAGGATTTAAGTATTTTATTTTCAATTGCGTTAAAAGAAGTGCTCTAAATAAATAAAATGGCTGAAATATATATATATAGGATAATTTATTTTCCTTAAAACCACATGGATTAAGTTTGTGAAGAGCAAAATTATTAGACTGCTTTTCTATTGTTAATTTTTTCTTCTACGCATTTATTATTTAATAATTAATATCGTCAAGTATTAGTTTAACTTGCATTAACTATTAAAATATAAAAATATAATGATTGCTTGTATAAAAGTCTTAGCGTATACCATTTCTTCAAAAATTCTGACAAAAAAAATTTTTATGAAAATTTTTAATTAAAAATAATTGCTTTCGGAATTAATTTTCCTTATCTTTATTTTAAAAACAACTTTTCTTGGTTGCGAATGCAAATTTTATCTTTTAAAAATTGTCGTAAAGTGAATTTAAAAGAAAGAAATAAAAACGAAAGAATTATTTTTGCTCTTAAATAATTTTTTGATATCTGTAAAGTGACAAAATTATAAATGGCAAAGTTACTATTGTAGAATAAATATTAAGATTCCTATAGACCTATAGGAGTGCTGTAAAAATCTTTAACGAGGTATTTTTTTTTATCATTTAACAATATACAAACATATCGATAATCTTAAATGAGAAAAAATTGCAATTTTTAAAACACTATCTTGGGAATTCACATTGTCTAAATTATTTATTTTTTATTTTATGCAAAACTTTGAATAAAATCTTACTTTTCTGGGTTTTGTACGTCACTAAATGTCTTCCGGCAACAAATTAAAGTATATTATGGAATTAGAGCGATACTCAAACTAGAATAATATTAAATGAAACCTAACTAAAATAATGAACTGTTTAATATTTAACTTGATGTTTTTTATTTAAAGCAGGAAAATATTTGCTATCAGAAATGATATAATTTAGTGACTTAAGAAAGCTCCCCTTTTTTCCTCTTTTATCACATTTTCTATTCTCTAACTCTTAAAAATTCCAAAGTTATTACTGAAACTTTTCAAATGGCTTCATGCTTAAGAACAATCACAATATTTAAAACTCAAAACCATGCAGTACATGAAATCTTATGTACATTTCGAAAACAAAGATAGAAATTGAAAAAAAAAATTTGCTCTCCTAAAATCCAAATAAAACAAAGGAAAAATTGATTTAAGCATTTCTTTTTATGTATATACAGGAGATTTTTTTGGAAACAGGGGACACACAAAAGATACCAGATGAAAAAGTTTTTCGTTCAGTTTTTGTTTCTTAAAAGACCGAAGGTCAATTACTTGATGCTGGAACATGCATCTTGTATACTTTGATACCGGAGATTTTCTAAAAAAGAAGCTTGGCAGGAAAGATACCATTTCTTTTCTAAGCTCTTCGAAAAGAACTTTTCCCGTCCTCTAGAAAAAAAAATCGTTCAATGGTCGCCAGTTTGGCTAAAGCAGAATCTTTTCCTCTTTTACATGGAAAACAGGATTTAGTAAGAAGGTCTCTCAACAAATGGATTCTCGGTTTACATTCTTAAAGGATATGGCCAACACTATCTTACTCTAACAATAGTCAGGGGGTAGCGTGAATGGGATGAAGTTCTCTTAGATAAATACATACAAAATCTTTGGCAAGGAAGCTTACGGGTACTTTTCATGTAGTGTAGGCATTGAATTATTTATCGAATGTATTGAATCGAATAATTTCAACTGCAAAAATGCATTTTATGAGAATGATTTTCTTAGCTTGTAAATAAAACGAAACACAATGCAAAAATAATTAAATAATCTTTTGTACAATTTACTCTTTTTAAATTATTATAATTCTATTCTTGTATCTCTTGTAAAAGAAAATGATAAAATATTGAACTTAATTTATGTGAATTTCGATAAGAAAATTTCAGTCTTACGTCCTTTGGGCAATGTCTAATATGTGGCCACGGTAACCACGTGGTCAAGGTATCGGATCATGGCTGGCGTGTCATGAGTTCAAGCCCAGTACCACTGAAGACCCACCGTGTATGGGCGGGATGCACGTTAAATTTGTCGAGAGCTCAAACGTCCTCTAGTCCTCCGTTCTGGTGAGATGTGGTGTGGTAGTTAGAAGAGGGAGGTGCCACGTGTCGTCCACGTCACTTGACCATGATTCACACTTACGTGGTCCGTCGCCAAAAGCCCTCGAGTAGCTGAACAGTGCGACGTTAATATTCACTTACGCAATGTTCAATATATTTTTTTAAAGTCAAAATGTTTAATTTTGATAGCAGTTGAACATCCACAGGAAAGGACATCGCTGCCATGAAATAATTTATAAAAAAATACGTTTAATAGCTCAAATTGTAACAATGAGTTTTCTACGAGGTCTATTCTCTCAAACTCAGATTTTCTTCCTTCCTGCCAAATTTGCACTTTAATCTAGTACAACACCGTGCCACAAGAGAACGTCACTATCGAAAAAAGTGTAAATAATCTACAATGTAAACAGTTATATATAATAGTGGATGAATATGTATAATACTTGAGGCTTGTGGGTGATGTAGTCCCTTGAATTCGTACCAGAACCCTATTTACGATGTAAATGTTACGAATGATTTTAACTTTGTAGTGTAAAACATAACCAAAGAAAATTATTATTAATTGGTTGTCACCATTTCGAGTTAAATTCAATGGCTTCTCCATCCAAGCTGTGTGTGTGAGTTCAGATCTCTCCGGTAGCCAAATTATTGAATATGACTTTTACCTCAACCAACATGAGGTGGCAGTACCACTGCAAAGTATTATTATTTATGGGAAGAGAGAGTAAAATTCCTCTTTAAAAAGAAAAATAGATTCAATGTTCTGATCATACCCTAATAGTCGAACGTATTTTAACCTGATATTATTAAACTAATTTTTTGAAAATTTTTTCAAAGCTGGATATTGTAGAAACCTTTTTATATACAGTAGAATCTGTTTTCATGCTGTCCTTTTTTGTACAATTTTATTTCTGTGTGATCTTTTTATATGTGGTGCATAAATCTCAAAGGCTTTGGTACCACTGTAATGTTTTCTAACAATGTACTAGTGGCGAACGAAGAATGTTAGGGTCTCGCCTGCATTGTTAGGTATTTTGCCTTAAAATTTTTATAAATTTGGTAAATACGTACTTAGGACGTTAGTCAGGCCTTGCTCGCCCCCGCGAGGTGGGTTGCGGGGATGTAAGTTACGCCACTGCAATGTACATATATACACTTCTAGACGCTCTCGCTTATAAAGAACCTCACGAAAATGCACGTTCAGTTGCTTTCTCTCAACGCGTTAACAATCTGCGCTTGATTGAAGACGGAGCTTTCAATGACATTATCAATAATTTGATAGAACGGACAAGAAGAACCGGATTCTTTGAGAGCAGATAAAATATATGCAGGGATACAGCTTTCCAACAAATAGGAAAAACATTTTTTTAACAAGATACCAATTCCGAAACCGTGTTTGAAATTCCAAAAAAGAGTTTCGATCATGCATATCGGGTTATATTTTTGCATTTACAAGCAACTGACCCACCGAACTTCTCGCAAAAACTATCTCTTACATTATGGTGCTAAAAATAAATCAATTGCAATTGTATCTTCAAGTGACGAAAGCAGTTTTCAACTTATTCATCACAGGCAGATGAAAGGGGGGTGCCAGCTCAGGTGTCGTCCTCGTCACTTTACCATGGTTCAAAATTAGGAGGTCCGTCGCCAAAAGCCCTCGTGTAGCTGAACAGTACGCCGTTAATATTCACTCACTCACTAGATAACGATGAGTGAGTGAGTGAATATTAACGTCCCACTTGTTCAACTACACGAGGACTTTTGGGGACGGACCTCCTAATTTTGAACCATGGTAAAGTGACGAGGACTACACCTGAGCTGGCACCCCCTCTCCTAACTACCACACCACACCAACGGGATAACGTTTGAGCTCTCGAAAGATTTAACGTGCATCGCTCCCCTACACGGCGGGACTTCAGTGGTACTGGGATCGAACTCATGACACGCTAGCCACGATCCGATGCCTAGACCGCTTGGCTACCGTGGCCTGGATTACGATGAGTAGCAATGAATTATGTATGTGCATTTTGAAAACTTCTCCATGTATACAATGAGAAAAATAATGTTATTAAGATGTTTCCACGTGTAATTTACTATTTATTTTGTTATGAAAGTACTTTCTCATAAATTTCGTAGGTAATTGGCGTATTTTCTAAGTGCGGCTTTTTTTTTATCTGGTCCTCCTCCACCGTATAAATTTTTTTCCCTGTAGTATTTCGACAAAGTTGTTTGTGTTATATCTAAGAATTTATAATATTTTCGAACATTTTTTTATGCGGCTCTCATCTACCGCACAAAAACAGGTTTTATTGAATTGACATTTCTCCCCTTTGAATCTATACAGTGCTAATTATGTACTTATAAATGAAGTTTTTATAAATAATTATAACAAGTGATGAATTAATTATTATCAGAAGAATTTTCAATATCTAATTTCTACCGTAAATGAATGGCTGTTTATTAAGGCCATATAAAAAAGAGCAGCATACATTGACAGGGACGGTACCAGATCTGGCATCCCTTCTCCCTACCACACCCACAGGAGATTCAACCACACCACATCAAGTCAGATTTAACCTGCAACAACCTCTCTACACGGTAGGCATTACATCACGAACTCGTGATCAGGATCACTAGGCTACCTCGGCTGTAATGTCTTTCGTAACGACGGAATAAAAACTCACACAACGGGTGTTAAAAAAATATTACATAAAAAGATAACAAAATGAAAAATGTAGTAAATATGTATGTCTTGTATGTCTATGACATTTAAGAAAAATTAAAACAACAACAAATTCATCTGCTGTATATGTGTAAATGTATGAAATAAAGATTGGTCTCAATATTCTTAGTCGCCGCCCATCTGGTATAGTGGTCAGTAAAGCTGACTGCGGTGCCGTAGGGACTGGGTTCGAATCCCGGAGAAGGCATGGATGTTTGTGTTGTAATCCTTTCTTCTGTCTGTGTTGTATGCCCCCGTGTTATACATTGCGTGGCGCACGGGAATTATAAATGTTAAAACAAAAAAATATTCTTAGTTCTCACGTTGGCGTCGTGTGGAAGTTAGGAGAATGAGATGCTAGTTCAGCTGTCTTTCTTGTCACTTGACTATAATTCAAAATTAAGAGACTCGTCATCAATAGCTCCTTTAACCCTTTACCTACTGCATTGTAATTTACTGCAGTTTTTTTCATGTAATATATATTTTTTGAACCACTCTATTGAAAAAATTAAGGTATATACATAAACAAACTACTCAACTTTGGGAAATTTAATCCGTTAGAGCTAATTAATTAATGAACGATATTCAACTGTAAAATTATTTATGTACACTGTTCACTTAAAATAAATAGTCAAATCGTTTTCTAAGGTCCTCATTAACGTGCAAAAATAAATAAATAAATAATACACTTATCTTTTGACCTTAATTACTTTTTCGGAACATAAATGACAATTTTTGCAATCCGATCCAAATGTCAGCTGAAAAGGCAATTTCTGCTATAAAACTATTTAGCGCTCGTTGCTAAAAAACTCCTCATAGAACCCATGTTGTTATATACCTTGGAAGCGTGGATTTCAAAGAATATTCCTGCGTAGAGAGAGAGAGAGTATCGTCAGAGTGTTCACAAAAATAACTATTCGATGTCATTTGAAAGTGAATGATACTTCGAAGTACCGTCAGTAGATAAAGGGTTAAAGAGCTGCACATTCAAAATATCAAAACGTTTTCGGCTATAAAACTGAATGAACTAAATTTGTCTGAATTCCTACTTATTTCTTGTTATTAGTTTTTCAATTAAGTTTCGAAATTCAAATTAAAAGTTTCTGCTTGTGCTATTTTTAAGTAGGATTAGAAATATTTCTATTCTTCAGTTCAAATATATGGCACGCAATATTTACATAGGGCAAGCAAACTAATTTATAAATATTCTATTACAAATTTGGTTTTTCGAATGCATTAAGGTTTTGGGGATTAATTTTAATTTAAATCAGGAAAACTGATCTTGAACTTGGGATTATAAAATATTATATTACATGTTTTTCAAACAATGTATCTTATTTTAACTAGTTGTCTCTATATATAAATATAAGTAAAAATTAAAAAAAATTAAATTTTTCTCTTTTTATGTTTATTAATCTTATTATAAGATTAAAACTTTAACTGGTTTGTTTTCATATTCTTGTACACTTCAGAATTTTTCTTACGGAACGCAAGAGAAATAGTATAAAATGACAAAAATTATATAAAAAGTAGTTTTAAAAAAACAGTTTTTACCATGTCTAATTCAGTGACAGCTAAAACCAAATATAATAAATTACTCTCGAAACAATTTATTATATTAAAAAGATTTTTTTTCCAAATTAGCATTAAAAACATTAAGTATACGTGAAATATGAACTAACAGTTTCTCTGAGAATGAAGTGTTTTGGTATTTATCTCGTTCACACATTTTATTTTTTGAAATTCAAATTCTCTTTGTTTTCTGTTGAAAATCTTCGGCTGTTGCATAAAAGAAAAAAGGAATTATTACTTTTGAAACCTAGGCAAATTCAAATGTCAAAATAATTAGCAAAAATATCAGTGCGCCCAACGAGGTTTATTCTTTTCTGCATTGCAATCCGAGAGAATCGCAACATAAATTTTTTTCAGCATTATTAAAGAATTCCTTCAGAGATATTCAGAAGAAACAAAAATTACTGAAAATGAACACAAAAATGGTAAGAAAAAGCAAAATCAATTCAAAGGCAACCAAATGATAAATTGGGTTATTTTAACTCGTAAAAAAATGCTATATTATACAATTGAGAGAAATTCTTTCCTCGTAAATTTTCCATTAATTTCTTGTACAAATAGTATGCAATTTCTCTCGTATCGAATTTTTTTCTGATTTCAAATGTGTTGGTAAAAAATATTTCTTTATAAAGTTGAAATCTAGACCAATCAGTGTTTAATTGAAATCTTAACTTAATATTTTAAAAAGAGAGAATCGGATTTTCAATCCCAAAATTTATTCCAAAAAGTATATTTTCATAAGCATCCTGTTTATGTTAAGCGAATAATAAATGTATCACTAAATTTATTAATTTTTTTTAAAAAAAGTATTTTAAATGTAAGTTTTTATTTTTTAAAAATTAACAAGCATGTGAATATAATGTACTAAATAGTAAGACTTTTAACTCCGCAGATTATTTGAAAAATTATATAATTACATCAAAATCATATATTTGAAATTAGTTTGTGAGATTTATTAACTTCGTTCTTATAAAGCAACACGAGGTCTATTGGAAATGCTACTCGTAGACTTTTTTTTTCTTTTTAATGGTTTTGCGGATCACCACATAGACGGTACCAATTACCGTAAGTAAATTTTCACGCCCAGTTTCAACCCGGTGGGAGGCATTTGAACTCTGACAATGTGTTGAGTGAGTGAATATTAACGTTGCTCTGTTCAGCTACACGAGGGATTTTGACGACGGATCTCGTCATTTTGAAGCATGGTCAAGTGACATGGACGACACCTGAGCTGGCACCACCCCTCTCCTAACCACCACATCACACCAACGGGAGGACGTTTGAGTTCTCGACAGATTTAACGTGCATCGCACCCCTAAACGGCGGGTCTTTAGTGGTACTGGGATCAAACTCATGACATGCCTGCCATGATCCGATACCTTGACCACTTGGCTACCGCGGCCACCTGACAATGTGCGAACTTTGTTCTAATAACTTAGTTTTTCCGAAAGCACCCCCAAGCCACATAGGCACCCAAGAGATTTTTTACGTGCCGCGTAATTATACGACATGGATTTTCTGCATCATGAAAATCCACCGCTTTCAACCGGGGTCGAACCCGCAACCGAAGGTGCAGAAGCCCAGCGACAAACAACCACGCCACTCAGGTGGCTTACTCGTAGTGTTAAACTGATCAAGTGACGAAGATGACACCTGAGCTGGTACCACCTCTCCAAACTACAGGTAGGATTTTGTACCTCGTCAGATTTCACATGCAACGGCCCCTTCTGCTCGATGGATCTACAGTGGCATTAGGAATCAAACCCGCGACTCGATAACGCCAGCCACAATTTCATGATCGACTTCAACGGTTCCGCGGCCACATTTTGTCGCAGATAATCTTCAAGCAGCTTGAGAACAAATTTTCTCAGCTTTTTTTGTCTGTGAGTGAAGGGCTGCATACCTACTTCAAACTACTCAACAAGGGCTTTTGGCGATCTACCTCGTCATTTTGTGTTGAAGTAAAATGGACGACACCTGAGCTGGTACCCCTCTCCTAGATGGCTAGCGTGTCATGAGTTCGATCCCAGTACCACTAAAGACCCGCCGTGTAGGGGCGCGATGCACGTAAAATCTGTCGAGAGCTCAAACGTCCTCCCGTCGGTGTGATGTGATAGTTAGGAGAGGAGAGTGCCAGCTCAGGTGTCGTCCGCGTCACTTGACCATGGTTCAAAATGACACGGACCGTCGCCAAAAGCCCTCGTGTTGCTAATCAGTGCGACGTCAATATTCACTCACTCCTCTAATAGCTTCTACGTTACACCAAAGGGAGGACGTTTGGGCCTCGCCGTATTTAACGTACATCGGTGTGCCCTTTGCAAAATGGGTCTTCAGCGGTACTGGGCTGGAACTCACTACACGTCGGCCACGAGTCCGTTACCATGAGCACTAGGCTATTGTGGCTACATTATTTTTTTAAAAATATGTCCCTAAGAAAGATATATACATTCTATATTGCACAATATACATAATGTGTGATGTTTCTTATTACAAATAAGGCTATTTGTTTGTTATTAATTTAACAAACGAGTGAGATGAGATAGGAGAATTACTCTGTATTTGAAGCATCATTTTCCAAATTCCCTTGCCCACAACTATTTAAAAAAATTTTTTTTTGCAACGTTTGTAAGAATTAAAAAAAATCATATATTTTATAAAAGTGTTTAATATTACAATATGAATTATAATAAATAAAATAATATAAATGGTTATTAACTTAATAAGTTTATAATTTTGTGTTTTTACAGTGGCTCTGCAGAGGGGGCTGATGTAAGTAGAATATGTCGAGGCTCGAACGTCCTCCCGTGGTGTGGTGTGGACATTAGGAAAGGGGAGAGGTGCCAGCTCAGCGACGTCCTCGTTACTTGATCATGGTTCGAAATTATGATGACCGTTGCCAAAAGCACTCAATTTGCTGAATAGTGATGCGATGTTAAAATTCACTCAATCGCTTACGTTAAATATATTCCTTTGTACTGTCATTGACTGTGTTTTTAACTGTTTTTTCTGCCAGTGTTATCCACTGGATGAGCATTTTCTCTAAGTTTTTAAGTATTTCTCCGCGAGAGTTATTGTAGCTTCCGTCATTAAATGAAAGTTAAAACGTTCACGAATATTTGCTGACCAACAAAAAATTTTGTTGTTAGAAATGGTGTAAATATGGATTTAAAAAACTGAAAAAATTGAAAGGTACAATCAAAGGCAACAATAAAAAAAACTAGTGACATTCTTAGGACAATCAAATTACTTAGCAAATTGAGTGAGTGAGTGATTTTGGGGTTTATTGGCGCAAGAGCCGATTTCGGCTATACTGCGCCAAACATTTGTTTTAATATCTGTGGTCTAGACGGGAAGGGAAAGAAAGAATGAATTGAATGACAAGAAAGAGGGTCGAAAATAGAGAAGGATCACTAGGGTACCCCGGGTTCGTGAAGCCCGTGTTTACCAAAGACAGAAAACCCCTTGGGAAAAGGAAAAGATCACTAGGGCACCTCGGGATTGTGACACCCGTACTCACCTAAAGAAGGTGAGCCTCCTGAGGGGACTGAACAAATTGAAGGAACAATATAATGACAGCGTGGACACAGTTATTTAGAACTAACACGAATAGAAGCAGCCTTCCAAGAAAGAAATGGAGTTTGTCTAGGAAGCTTTAGAGGTAAGCTTTAATATTTTAACATTGTTAGATGTATTAATAATTTTAGAAGAAATATCCGAACTTTATTCTAAGCCGATATCAAAAATAATGTTTTCGAAAATTCCATAACTAGTATTGAGATTTAGATACAATGAATGGCCTAATTTTAAACCAGTTTGTTAATATTTAGCTGGAAACAATGACTTAAATGAGTCTGAAAAGCTGTTTTTTTTAAAGAGCCATTATAAGAGGATACTGAATTGCTTGAAACTGTTGATGATTTTTCTAAATTGTCGAAAATTTTAGAAATTAAATGCGAAAACAAATGTCTTTTAACTGTGACTCTTATAAACAATTAATTGCCAGTTTTATTTAGCCGGATAAGATTTATGAATGCACATAATTGCTGTGTAACTGTACAGCTATATTGATGATTTTATTTATAAAATATTTTATATTTTTTCGTGTTTTGTTATACATGTATAACAAGTGATGTACGTAAAACACAAATCTCCAAACGGACTTTAAGGCAGCCAATAGGTTTATACGATTTTAGAAATAGAAAAACTAACAAGCAAATCTGTTTGAGATATTAGAGGCAAAACAGATTTTCTAAAGGATATCAGCCTTGAATATCTTAAGATTTATTTGAATGCAACAATTTATGATATTTTATTGCTTAACATAATTTTGAAAAAAGTTGATTGAGAAATTCGAAAGAAAAAAAAAACTTGCTGAAACTATTGATTTAATCAAACATTCAAATTAGTCGCATTTAGAAAAATTGAGTCAAACTATTTGAATATTAATTGTTCTTATCTTTAACTAATAAACAAAAATAAATTCCATTGAAAGATACAAAAACTTTTTTAATTCGAATACACTCCTTCAAACTCTCGTGTAATGTGTATAATTTGCCTTATTTGATTTATAAATACTGTGCTTTTCAAAGTATGAAAGTTTGGTATGGTTTTAATTAAATAAAACAATTTAACTTGTGCATCAATTGCTTATAAAGTTGGTCGCCAACCAGTGATCCCTGAAAATTTTTTGATGGACCGTAGAAAAATTGGGACATTATTCGGTGCTTATTGGATGCTATTGTTTTTTTAATTAAGACTACCAATGTCGATCATGCGAAATTTTTTTTTCATGACTGGTTTAAGGTACACTGTTTTAAAGAGCTCTGATAAATTAGAGAAAAAAAAACTATTATGATCTAGCTTTTAATTCGTAATTCATTTTTTTTAAAATTTGAAACTGATGCCGATTAGAGTTTAGAGCAGTGGTAGCGCATCTCTGACCTGTCGGTCAGACGCTAACCCACGAAGGGTTTTTAAAAGAACCACATGTTGATTTTTATAAGCTTTAATTATCATTAATAAGCGAGCAGACAATTAAAATAATTAATAATTAAAGCGTAAATATTCAATGTCGAATTTATATAAAAATATTTCCAAATAAACGTTGAACAACTGATTTTCTATCGTACACCATTGCACTTGTGCATGGCACACGTCACTTGGTCGCAAACTTAGCCATTGTCTCCATTTTAACTACTGATGTCAAAACATCGTGTGGCGTCAAGTTTTGCAGGTGACTACTTGCAGTGTAATCAGGGATAATCAACAAATGAACATAATTCAATAACAGTAGAAGGATTTGGGGGTAAAATGCATTTTTTTGACTTTTTATTCTTGTATAAACTGTTCTTAAACTATGTCATTAAATTTTTCTATGTATAGAGAATGATTCGCGTCTTCGTAAAGAAAACAAAGCCAGTCCGTTTTCATTTTAATAAATTTGGCAGTATCAATACTTAACGATGTAAATCGAATAAAAAATCTTAACATGCTTAAGAAGTTTATTCAAAATTAGAAACGTATAATTATACATAAAAAAAATACTGTTACTATTTTTATTTGATAAATATTTAATGCGCAGATTTTTAGCATTTTTTAATAAAAAAATGACTTTGATGATTCGCATTCTTTTAATATATCTTTCGAACGGAGTGTCTTAATGCCAAGAAAATGTATTTGTGTTGAATTGATTTAATCATTAATTTTGCCGAATTATGACACGATATTCCTGTTTACTTATTATATACATGTAACAGTTCCATCTATTGGATTTTAACAGGGTTATACAAAACAAAACTTTTCTTGAAATTTTTATTTTAGATTTTTAAATAAATGTATTGCATATTTAGAAATGGATATTTAACATTTCTATAAATAGCATTTTTGATATACCTGTATTTTTAACAAATTTTGTGAAATTAAAATTTTATTACAACAATAACAGGATGCATATAATTGTAATGAGAAGTGGAAATACAATAACCAACATTTGATATTATGATATTAAAAGAACTTAATGAAGTAAAAATATAGCTTATGACACATTGTAGTGCTTTTAAAAAATTTTACAATTACAAAATTAGAATTCCTAATCAATTACAATATTTGTTTTATATCTTTTTGGTACATTATTGAAATAAAAGGCTAATATATACCTATTAAAAGTACCATCTTCAAACATTAACAGATAAAAAAGCGACTGAATATTTCGTGTTCAATTTGGTTTAATAATAATTATCAAAATGATTCTAGTAAACAACTGATCAAAGAGCACTATCTATTTATTTAATCTAGATACTCTGTTGTGTTCAAAAGTTATAAGCATTTCTTTACGAAAAAGTTTTTTTTAAATTTTGATTTCTATAAGATTATTTATTTTTTCAAATACTCTGCATTTCAGGTCATCTTTATAGCTTCTATCTCATTTCAACCATAACAATTGGGAACATTTTATGGCATCCCGGCCCCAAACAACTGGGGCACAAGGCCGTGACTGGTCCTCGAATCATTCTCAAATCCATCTCAGTAAAATCATTACTTGAATAATTTTAATACACACCAAATATTTAAGATTCTGCTAATTTTTTTGTATCATTTGGCAAATAGTGACAAGATTATTTATTAATACATATTCGTCGTGGCAGTCGGATTGTGAGGTTGTGAACCCCACTTATATATATATATTTGTACCGGTTACCGTTTGTATGAGCATCTGACAACTAAAATTCTATATACTACTTACTAAAAGAGGTGCAGAGGGTGCTTACTTTTACATAGGAACCTAGGATCGAAAATAAGATATCACTGTTATTAGTTTCGATTTTTAAATTGGTATTCCAGATATTTATGTGTGTTAATATATTTAATATATAAGTACATTCAATTTTTAATACTTTTTAAGTTGAATTTGTTTACAAATAAAAAAATACTCTACTTTCAAATAACTGTTTTGTTCCTAGTACTGCTCACCCTCCCCCGTCCAGGGAGTCATGATATGGGAGCACATCGAAAATAAATGATGATTGAAAAGATTAATTAACCGAAAGGAAGCAAAACAGAAATACATTCTGACGTAATAAAAAAATACGTTTACATCGATGTATCATATTTATAAATGCTTCAGTACTGCGCAATGTATTGGATAATTAATTTATCGATACTAAATTAAGAACAATTTTAATAATTAGTACAATGGGCTCGTCTTGTAGAGCAAGTTTTTTCAAAGGAAAATTTAGCATTAGATCGTGATCCTCTAAGTTTTTTTTCTATATTTAGCTGTTCAGCTGAGATCTATATTTTGTTTTTAAAACTGCCACGGCAGAAAATCTGTTTTCACAAAGGTAGGATGTTGGAAATATAAGATTAGACTTTAGAAATGGATGGTTGAGGAAATAAATATTTAATTTATTTAAAAGTTGTTTGCAATTTGTTCCAATTTAAAAATTAGAAAGCAAAAGTAACCTAATATACTTATTGTATCACTTAAAAGTACCGTACTTAAGAAATATCTATTTCTTAGTATCGTATACAAAATTTAATACTTGTATTTCTAATTTGTACGGTTTATAAAAAGGTCGAATTATTACTTTAATGTCAAAGTACGTTATTATTGCATTAAATTACTGTTATTGTAAGGAGAAGGGGGGACTATGAAAATTATGATTGATAATTGGGCTGCATATGTTGAAAAATTGAGAAGCAATGTCCTAGTGGAGATTATAAAAGGAATTACAAAAGTACCTTTCAAGTGTAATGTCTTTATATATAATCTGATTTTTGTTACCTGTTTCAGCTTGTAAATGTTACTTCTGAGTGTGAGCTAAATTAAATTAAATCAAATCAAGTTTTTACTTGAGATCTACTATCACTTCTAAAAAGAGAAAAACTAGAGAGAAAACAAATTCCACCCGACTCAATCCTCACATAGTACTGCTTCCCGCGAACGGCTTAGGGTTGCAAATTGTGGACTTAGCAAGGCGTTTGTTTCGCAACCAAGTAATCCCTAGTTACTTAGGTTTTCAGTGGGCGTGCCGGCGCAAATTTACTTCTAATTTGCCATTTGTGTACAATTTCCAAATAGTCTGAAAATCATTATTTCTCTTTGTTTTCACTTCAGTTTATTCTATCTTTAGGATTAAATCTTAGTAATTTAATTTTTTATGCAGTATTCTATTTGGATTTATCAAGTTTATGACATGCACTCTCTCTGTATAAATGGTTATTTTTTATTCTCAATTCGGGAATTGATTGTTTATTTATCAACATTATACGGTGTGCTCATTTTATGTAGTTGAGAAAAATATGACTAGAATTTTTCGAATGTTGGGTTTAAAATTTGTAAAATGGAAAGTTACTACGTGCATGCTTCAATAATTATTTGAAGAGAAAGCATCGGTGCGGATTCTTAGTGCTGAGAACTGCTTGAAGTAAACTACAACAGCAATGAATTTCAATAATTAATTTATGATAGTGGTCCAGAAAACTTTTTTGATGAAGTTTATTATATTGGTATTATTCAAACTACAAAAAGTAACGAAAAAAACAATACGTATAAAGACAAAAAAAAGTTTAAAATTGCATAAAATGTTCTTGGATTTATAATAACACGTTCGAAAATTGTAAGATTAAATAGAATTGGATAAAAGTCGAAGTCACCAATTTAATTATTGAAACACGTATTAACCAACGTAACATATACATCAGATTTTTTTTTTTTAAGTAAATGATATTAAAAATACATATTTTCACTTAAGATATGTATAATTTCTTTCTCTACTTGTTTTTTACTATAAAAGTGAAATACAGTTACTTTTTCTTTTTAAGAATTCTATTTTGGGAATTTCCGAATTCTGCGAACTTTTTCCTGCAGCAGAGAACAGTTTACAATTTTCTTCGTAAAATAACGTCGAAATAGCCCAAAACCATTTTCTATTTAATGAACTTTTTCTCTTGCGATGCGATTCTTTTTATTAACTATTTTTAAAATATTTCTGGCCACTCTTGTGATGAAAGGAAAAATCATTTGAAGCAACTTGACGAGGAGTGTGAAGAAAATAGGCCTGAAAGGGGTTTTGGTTGATTTCACATTTTGAGGCGGTATTATAAGAAAACACTTTTTTTCAAACAAAACTCAAATTGCATTTGTTATGCAACATTTTTCTTGAAGGAATGTATTATCGAAGAATGTAAAATAATTATATATTAAAGACTGTTGAGCATTTACAAGCACAAATTATATCATTTTGCTTGCGCCATCAATGTATATTTGTTTCATCTGTCGTAGCTGTTCTGCTCAGTTTCCTTTTTTTTCTGCAATAAAACTGCTTTCCTTTTTATACTTGCATCATAGTGAACTCGTCTTGATGCTATCACCAATATATTTGATGTTGAGGTGATTAAAAGAAAGTGTATACAAAAAAATTTCCCTAATTACGAGCAGACATCAATGTTTAGGATAGAATTCAAAACACTGGAGAAGGAATAGGATAAGTCATTAGTCAAAATGAACGGCTACACTTTTCCTTTTGAAAACGGTGGCAACTCTGTTCCTCCGATCCTGGAAATGTATTACCTTCGATTCTAAGCCCCAATCCGATTTTCACTAGCGCTAACATTGGAAAAATAGTGCGGCTTACATTCGAGTAAATACTGCACATTGAAAGAGGAATCTTCTTTTTTTTTTTTTTGAAAAATTTTCGCCACAAAGAATTTTTTTGGTATTTACTGATAACGTTAAATAGAAGTCTGACTAGATTTCCTCACCAAAACCTGAACTAAAACTACTGTGTCGTAAAATCTAAGTTTGTTTTTTCAAAAAATCAAAGCGTATTCGCTGGAAGGTTAAAATAAAAGCGATATTTAAATATTGTTTTCCACGCTGATAGATGAATGAACGAGGTATCAAAAGTCAAAATCCCCTTTTATGTTCAGGTAGCATTTAACACAGTAGCCTTACCTGAACATAAGTAGCTTGTAAGGTTACCTTCTGAGACCTTTAATTCAAAAATTCGAGATCAATGGTCTAAATGCAACGTGTAACCAAAACTTAATTAGTTTTGTTTTTGCACATTTCTCCAAAATTCAATTTTTTAATATTTCCCCCTATATATGCTGTGTAGGAAAAGCTCAAAAATTAATGCAAATATATTCCTTTTGCCTTGTTTTTCACTTTCGCGATGTAAGCATTACATTTTATTCTCGTACATTTATTTTCACGTGAAAAGTATACCTGTACTTGAGAATTGTATGTGCGCACATATCCAAACTAGATTCAATATTTAAAATTTATTCCATGGTATAAGAGCAGAAAAACCCTATCTTTTTGAGCACAGCTTATTAAAGGTTAGAATTTAAGCCCTCGAGTAGAGAAAGATATCAGTAAAAACTATAATTTCATTGGAAAATATTGGCGGAAAAAGTGTTTTGAAGTTCTTTCTGTGCGAATGATGTGAAGAAGAAATCTCGCGTGTGAGACGAGTGAGTGGGGGTGAAAAAGATATTTTTCAAGTCTCAGAAGAGCTGATTTGTGGTACATATTTTATTACACTTGAAATTTATAATTTTTTCCACGGATTCTTATTTTCAAGAAAAAAGTTCACATTTAAATTCGAAAAGAGCTTTAAAAAGACTAAGCTTTATTTAAATAGTTTTATTAAAGCACTAATGCGTAAAAATGAAAGGCGAGTTGCGCAACTAAAATTTTTAATTCTATTAATATTTATCACATCTCATTTAAATCATATTTAAAATTTGATATATTTGTAAATATTTTTATAAATGTGTATTTCATCAAAGTGGTACATTATGAAGGTGATTACAAAGTAATATTTTTACCTTAAAAATTTGCAATACTGTATTGGCAATAAAATGTGTTGACTATTTCAAATACTCGTATTTTCAAAAATGAGTTAATAGAATCGTTATCGCCAGTTCCCTCTATAAATCGTAATAAACTTCGATGGGCGTAGAGTTGAATGGGTCATCGATACATCAAATAGGATAGTGGTGTGGCTGACGAATTGAGTCGTACCAATATCTTAGCAACCATTCAACAAATATGTCCAATTTGTAGAACATCTTATCAACTCTGAATCCACAGAATTGGATCACTTTGCTCTTGATGGATTTGTAGGAGGCTCACTGTAGTATACAAGTCCGCTTTATATCTGCTTGTTAAAGGATCGTAACAAATATATGCACATCGACTTGTACTATCTATCGCTTATTTGAAACAACTGGATATGTGTGTAATAGATGCGATTGGGATGTTTGAAATTATATCTAACATATCTAGAAAATCCTTAAGAGGTAGTGATTGGTCAGGAATTAGAACCTAAAGTGATTTTTTTTCGTTGCTTGCAGAGGGTCGTTGCTTTCGCGGACGCTTTAAAGAGTTATTAGAAATATATCTTTATATGGCTTGTTTAATTATAACAAACCTATTGATGTAAAAATTTAAAAACTGATCTTGCATTTTCATTTATTTTGCTTGTTGCACAAAAACATAGGTATTCTAAATTTTAAATAAAATTTGAATTTTTTTGTTAAATTTACTAAAACTCAGTGAAAATACACCCGATTCAGTCTAAGCAAGGGGCACTCAACCTTTTTTCTGCCGGGCAGCATATATATTAGTTATTTCAAGCGGGCCGCAACATGAGGATTAATGGGGGGGGGGTAGTAGAAATGCCTTAAGACCAAGATAACATGGAAAATTTAAAATGTGAACATTAATCAAAATATTAAAACTGCTATAGCCTTTTTTAGTTAGTATTATTATTTTTTATTTTTGTCACTGATTTTTCTCTGCATTGTGAAGCTGCATTAAGCTCTTTCACAATTTCTGTATCAGTAAAGGATTTCATATGATCACCAATGATGTAACAAATTTTATAGGATGTCTTTGTTATCGCTGTGACATTACCACTGACAAAACACTTTTTTGCTGTTTTCAAGATTATTCAAGAAAGTCTGTTTATCATTTCTTGAAAGAAATCTTCGAGAAAAAGCGTCATTTAACGATTCCCGTTCATTTGGATTCTTGAAATACTCTTTCATGACAAATATAATAATTACTGAACCATGCTTGTTTTTCACTACAAAATAGTCAACTTCCCAATTGGTTTGAAACAATCTATTCTCTTCGAATATTTTTCGCTTGCAAGATATGAAAGATAGTTAAAAATTAGTTCCACTCAAAAAATGGCTGCTACTCCACTGTCGTCTATTTTCTCTGATCAGGACAAAAAATCAACTCGCACTCATACGACATCTACAGCAAAAAGCAGAATTGCTACATTTGATTTTTTAATAAGAAATTTCCCACCAAATTTTCATGTCTGAATGAATTTCTCGGTGCAATGGGCCATGACCGAACCACTTAAAACGGCCTTGTGGGCCGCAGGTTGAATACCACTGGTCTAAGACATGCAAATGGATAAAAATCCGTGAAATCAATTTATGGAAGAAAATTTAACATTAATCTACCAGAACGATCAAATGACTGCTTTTGAGACATTGATAAAAGTTGTTGAATTCTAGGTTTATATTTTTCTTGGAACTTATTCCCAGACTTTTTCAAAAAGATAGCTCGAAGCCCAGCGGCTGAGTGGTTAGTGCATCGCGCTTCCACGCCGCTGGTCCGGGGCTGGGCAAGGTTGACTCAGCCTTTCATCTCTTTAGTGGGTCGATACACGAGTGCCAGGCTAGCTTGGGAACTAAACACTGGGGGTTTCTCGTCAGACTGACCATCTGCCTTGAATATCTACTCATGCAATTCAGCGCCCAATACCAAGTACACTGATGTGGGCACAGTAGTCTTTGGCATTCATGGGCTGTTGTGCCACTGAGTTTAGTTTTAGATAGCTACTTAATTTTTCAATACCTATCACTCTTTTGTTTTTTTTCCTGATAATCATACGAACTCTACCTTGATATGCCTCGAAGAGTCTTTTAACTACTGGAAAATATACGCAATTTTGTAAAGTATCTGCAACGAAATCTCAAAATTCCATGTTTTCCCGAGAGGATGCCATTCGTTTGAGTATAGTTTGTATTATGCTGGGGGGGGGGGCAGAGCACGAGCTGGTAGTGGTAACCCATGAGGCAACGATCATCATAAATATTTGTGATGTGGTCAGTTTTCTTTGTAATTTCAATAAGATAAACTTTGTATAACAAATAAAAACGGTTTAGTTTTGTATTTTTTATTAATTCAAACATTCACAAATTTACGTATCAAATGTCAATTCAAAGGAAACCTCTTGGACGAAGTAATACAAACGAGATATACGCTCTGAAGTATACGAAGACAATTCTGATTATGAGGATGGTATATGATATATTGCACACCGATTCTGAGCAATTCGACTTGGATATTGAAAAACAGAACTCTGAAAACGCGTAGGAGATGAAAAAAAATGGATTGTTCTCCAGTTTCGAAGGTGAAAAGAGCGATCAGAATATTGAAACTTCAATTTAAGGATCTATTTGGCAAAAATAAAAAAGAAAAGAAAGGTTATGAACTTTGAAGCTACTCCCTGTTTAATGCTGTTTTTAGAGGAATATCGGAGTCAAAGAGATAAGTGAAACTCAATATTATTAAGGCCTAAATAAAAACATTTTCGATAAAATGTGAAACTGTGATGTTGTGAATGAATTTGAATAATGGATGCCTATGGAAATTACTAAAGGAAATCATAACTTTCAAATTTCTATTCCTTCTAAAATATATGGGCCCACAAAATAAAGTCTTCTTATTCTTACAAGACACGAATTTTGTGTTTCTATTGCCCATGATAAATTTTGGATTATTTACGATAAACTAGATAAGAAAATAATATTTATTTTTAAAAAAAGTTCAGAATGGTTTCTGCCGTTCGTAGAAATAGGCTTTTATAATATATAGGTTGGTTTAGTGTAAATGGTCTGAAGCTTCTTTAAAGTAAGTCAAAATAATCTGACTGCAAGTGATAGTACTTTGAAAGGTCTGAAATTTTCTCTTTGAAAATAACTTAGACCAGACAGATACTTTTCAAACAAATTACTTCTCAAAAGCGAGAAAATTCACTGTTTTAAAACATTAAACTGAAAAGATTTTTAAAAAATAATTCACATAAATATTTGGAAGACAGTGGAAAATAATATACATAAAACAATAAAATACCTTATCTGGTTTAAAAAGATGCAAGAAATAAGTTTTCTGTATTTGAAACAGAAAATCTAAATTTAGATTTAAGACAAATAATAGTTTGCTTATTACATTTGTTTGCAAACTCGAAAAAGAAATCTTACCATAGAGTACGCTGTAAAGGTTACAAAACGTCATGCACAAACAACTTTTATATCTCATTCAACCCATCAGAAAATCCCTAAGATTTAATTCTAGTGTTTTTTCCCCTGCTTTTTTTGCTCAAGTGTGCGTGTTAGTACCATTCTATGAAACAAAGATTATTTTTACTTATGAAGGAGCTTTAACCGTGTAAGTTTACCGCTATAATATGGAAATTATTAATAAAATACTTGTAGATAATTATTTTTAATGTATGAAGTATTTTACATAGTACCAATTATAATAATTTAAGAATACTTTTCAATGCTTAATCTTTATAACTTTAAGTTACAGAATGTTTATTAAACTCTAAAAGAAAAATTGTGCACTTTAACTTTGTTTATTATGAGAAAAGATAACAATTCATAAATTTTCTTCAAATGTAAAATTTATAAATCCAAAAATATTTTAGCATTTTAAAACATTTACAAAACGTTAAACATGATTTATGTACTTAAACTTGCACTCGTAATGTTTGCCTTTATCTCTAATTTACTGCAGCAGGATTAAAAAGCAGTATTCAGGGAACATTATAATTGTTTCTAAGTTTATTTACAAGTTTAACTTTTCTTTTTGGTTTAATAATTTGATATTTCTCTTATGGAACGGTGTGGAATATTCTTCAGCAGTGTTTAAGCTACCGAAACATTAACATTAACTGGATTTCCTGAAAGTTGATGACAGCACAAAAAATTGAGCATGACAACTTCCCTTGCTTTTCTTAAACATTACGTGAAAGTTGAGATTTTTTGTCCAAAGACTACTGGGTGATGAAACGGGATTACTGTCCTGAGAATAAAGCTGAATTGAGATGACTTGAAAGCATTGCCGAAAATTGCATCAAGCTAAAAAAATAACAAACACAGAGGAAAGCATTTATTGTTTAAAGATATGTGTGGTGTACTTAAGATAGAATGTTTCTCATAGAACAAAACAATTTGATATCGGCCCACTCTTAAAAATCACTTAAGGAGGCTATTCGTCGAAGAATATTTTTTGGGTGTCTCGGAGGCTACTGTAGGCTAGTGGTTACGGTCACGAACTTGTGGTCGGGGGGCGTGTCAACAGTTGAAGATCTAGTGCCAATGAAGACAAGTGGCCGTGGTAGCCTAGTGTTCACGGTATCGCATTGTAGCTGGCATGTCATGAGCAGTACCACTAAAGATCCGCCGTGTAGGGGAGTGATGCACATTAAATCTGCCAAGAGCTCGAACGTCCTCTTTTTGGTGTTGTGTGGTAATTAGGAGAGGGGGTGCCAGCTCAGTTGTCGTCCGCGTCACTTGACTAGGGTTCAAAATGGCGAGGTCCGTCGCCAAAAGCCCTCGTGTAGCTGATCAGTGTGACGTTAATATTTACTCACTCATACCACTGAAGACTAACCGTGTAGATTGGTTGAGCGACGTAAAATCTATCGTGGGTCAAGGTACTCCCCTTAGTGTAGTGAGGTATATTGGAGAGGGGGTGTCATCTTCGTCACCTGACCGAGGCTCAAAATTGTGAGGTCAGTCACAAATAGCCCTCGTACTGATATAGAATGCGAAGTTAATCTTAGTCTTGTTCCCTCATTTGTTCTGCTTTTGCCTCGCAGCGAAATGCACGAAGCAGGATGGATTCTAGACACAGGGAAATTCCCATCCTTCTCAATGTCCCTTACTTATTTCCAACTATCATTTACTCCTCACACATTTAAAACATCTTCGAGGACATAAGTGGAAGACTAGTGGTCATAGTTTTCAGCTCTTGGCCAGCGTGTCATGAGTTCAAGCCCTACGGCCACTGAAGACCCACTGTGTAGAGGAGATGATGCACGTTAAAACTGTTGTGGTGTAAAGTCCCTCCACTGGCTTGGTGCTATAGTTTGGAGAAGAGGTGTTAGCTGAGGCGTTGTCCCTTGACCCGCCAACAGCTCTCGTGATGTTTTATAGTGTGACACTAAACAATCACTAATTCGAGTTCAAAGTTTTAATAACGAAGATACAGATTGATGCGAATATAAATCAAAGTTAGGAAACCTTCAAATCATTAAATTTATTAACAAAAAAAATAGTTAAATCCTCAAACCTTAACATATTAATTCAACATTCAATCGTGCTAACATCTCAAAAAAGTTATAATAATTCTCGAATAACCAGATCACGTGAATTTATATATTAAGGGAAGAACTGATGCCACAGGAGAAAAGAGAACTTTATACAAAATTTCATGCAAATTAGATGCGGCACGTTCTATAGCTTTATGATTAAATAGCATCACGATTTGCTTCACTTGGCGGAAATTTCATGTTAGATAGAAAATCGAGGTAAAAGCAAAAGTTGAAGGTTTATTTTAAAAGCAGATAAGTCGTCAAAAATTACAGTTTGATCTTTGGATACAGTTTTACAACAAAGGCATTATTCTTTGATACACTGTAGCACATAAACGTCTCAATAAACAAAGCAATTTTTCTTGTGGTATATTTAAAAAAATTCAAGCAACATTAATTTCTGATACCTTTTCGCGCTTGCAGCGTTTTTAATTTTTACTATTTTTCTTTTGCGGTTTAACAACGTGTTTTACTTAATTCATGAGTTCCTATTTCACCTCCTAAAAAAATAATATTTTTAGCAATTTTATGGAAATAATGAGATATTAAAAGTTTAAGTTTTTGTAACATTGATGAAAGAAAATTTGAGTATACATAAATTTTATCAATCAATATATATATATATATATATTTGTAAAATAAAACAGTTATCAATTCTCTGAATTTAGTCTTGCTAAGTAATATAATTTCTACGACGAATATTTTAAACAACTGTTATTAAAAAAATATTCATTTGTATATAAATTTGTTTCTATTTCATTTTAAGTCTTATCGTTTCTACCAAACCCGTTGAATCTGTCTAGAGCTCAAACGTTCTCACGTTGGTGTGGTAGTTAGGAGAGGGATGTGCCAGCTCAGGGTCATCCTCGTCACTTGACTATGGCTCAAAATGACGAGGTCCGTTGCCGAAAACCCCAGTATAACTGAACAGTGCGACTTTAATATTCACTCACTCTACCAAACCCGTTTTCTACTGCTATAAAAATGAGACATTTTTTTAAAAATAAATATGATTTCTAGCAATGAGACAATAAGACCAATCATTAAAACAATAGCTTTGACTTTACATAAATCGGTAAGATATTCACAAATTACAATTAAAGGAAATCACAATTTATTGCGTAATTCATCCATCCTCGATTTCGGGGGAAATAAAAAAAATTTCTAGAAAATACACAGATTGGATAATTTATCCTACCAATTGATAGAGTGGTCACAGTAGGCGAGTAATCACGAACCTGTGCGATCGAATCCTGGTGCCACTATAAATCCATATTGTAGCGAGACATGATCAGTAAATCCTTCATGGCTCAAAGCCCTTACTTAAGCGTGACATGGAAGGCCGCGGTAGGCTATTGGTCAAGATAATAGACTCGTGGCAGGGGCGTGTCACGAGTTCGAGCCTTGTACTTCTGAAAAACTGCCGTGTAGAGGGGTTGATGCCTGTTAGGTTGTCTAGGTTTAAACGTCCTCCCGTTGGTGTGGAAATTAGAAGAGGAGTCGGGTGTTCTCCTTGTCACTTGACCATGGCTCAAAATAATTGCTGCTATGTAGTGCGATGTTAATATAACTCTCCCTCTCTCTTGGCGTGATATGGAAGTTTAAAGAAAGAAGTTCCACTTTAGGTGTTTTTTTATCCTACGCCCCTGCCCATCTGTGGCATCTTTGCCATTAGTCGACGAGTAGCCCAATAAAATGATGAAGCATAAACAGAATTGAAATTTGACTCCGTACAGTTGTCTACAAAATCTTTCAAACAATAGGGAAATGTTTGAGGTGGTCACCCTCCATTTCACCCTGGTTGCACAGAGGGCACCAAGCAGAATCCTTTACTCCAATGCGTTGTAAATGCCTTCGCAAGTAGTCATGTCCAGTAAGTAAACGAAAGCACGCAACTCCAATAGATCGAGGCAGGGAACTGGGGACTTTACCACTTTTGTTAAGCAAGATTTTCCACCTTTTACCTGCAGCTGCTTCACCATACCGAGAGACTCTATTAATTTGCAGTTTACTGTAAATGATTCTTTTGATGTTACGCAGAGGCAAGGGAGAGTCAGGTTGAAACATGAGAGATCCCTTTTTAGCAAGCCTATCTGCTTTCTCATTTCCAGAAATGTTACAATGGCTGGGAATCCACTGGAGGGCAATACTTTCTCTAGACTTCCCAAATTCAGCTAGTTTCATTTTACAGGAATTCCCTAGGGCGTTTTCATTATATTTTGAGTTTATTAGAGGCAAAACGGCAGCTTGAGAATCGATAAAGAATACAATATTATGTTCAGAACAGCTTTCCAGTTTATCAATCGCAAATGATATTGCCGCTATCTCACCATCAAAATTGTCAATACTTTCCAACAGGATAACTAATACTGAAAGCACTTGAATAAGCTCCAGCACCAGCATTTTTAATAGCATCTTCTGCTGAATCATCTGTGTATACATGGAACCATTTGTCGAGGATATTTGTGACTTTAGGTGTCAGTTGATGAAATTCAAAATTACGAGGCCCGCTAAAAGCTTTTGTGTCCCTTTACAGAGTGAAATTAATCAAATCTATATGTGAATGATACGAAAATAGATTTACTATTCACAACAGTATTTTAATTCTGTATTTTCTGATGGGAAACGGCCTGGGTAACGAAGTAATTATGGTCCAGATGTCGTGGCTGATGTTTCTGTAGAGTTTGAGTCTTGTGGACACGTGGTGTAAAAGGTTTGATGCCCGTAAAAACTGCTGAAGCTGAGTCCTTCCATTGGTGTGTGGCTGCGGTAGCCAAGTGGTCTAGGCATCGGATCGTGGCTAGCGTGTTATGAGTTCAATACCAGTACCGCTGAAGACCCACCGTGTAGGGAAGCGATGCACGTAAAATCTGTCGAGAGCTCAAACGTCCTCTCGTTGGTGTGTTGTGGTAGTTAGGAGAGTGGGGTGCCAGCTCAGGTGTCGTCCGCGTCACTTGACCATGGTTCAAAATGACGCGGACCGTCCCAAAAAGCCCTCGTGTAGCTGAACAGTGGGACGTTAATATTCACCCACTCGCCCTTGCATTGGTGTGGAAGTTTGGAGATCAGCCAGGGTTTCATCTTCATTACTTGACCAAGGCTCAAAATTACGAGGTTCTTTCACCATATCCAAAGTGCACCTTTAATTAAGTATCAGTTTCTTTTAGAAAAGTAGATAAGGATATTTTCCTTTTGTAGTTTTAATATATTTTGATTTACTCTATTTGAATTTCATAATTGTTATAGAATCATTCTCATTTTAATATTGTTGGATTTAATATCGTTTGAACTGTACTCTTCTAATGTGCTAACGCAATATCTTGAGGTGGCGCGTTTTATCCTGAGGGGACAGAACCCGGGACCTTTGGGTCTGAAGCCGAGTAACTTAACCACTACACCAAAATGATCACCATGGTGCGGAGGTTGTTACTGGCTTATATAGATTATATCACTACAGGCTTGTTTTTCTATTTTATATTTGAACTGGTTCTTGAGGGTTACTCTAATGATTATTATTAAATTCTTTGATAATTAAGATAAAACTAGATTGAAAGTAAACTATCTTCGATGAAAATTTTTTCAAAGAAAACATCTTCGTATTTATTACATGCGTGCATGACTTTCACTCGATTCCTTATTTTTACTTGACTTTCATATTTCTATTTTTGGCTCATTGAAGAGGAAGAAACGCTTATCGTTTCCTGCAGAAAAATATTTAGATTCTAAGGAGCGATATCTCATCCGGAGAAATATTTTTTCTCTTAAATTTTCTTTTTTACCTGCATCGAGTTATTTCAAACCGGCATGAATGCATTTAAATGTGACAATTCACTAGAAATCATCAATTCGGTTATAGGTCTTTCTTTTCAAGAACCAAGAGTTTTCCCGTACTTGTTCAAATAGGGGAAATCGTACAGTTTTACTAGAAAAAGTAAATATTTATCGATAAACATTTCTTGGTTTGCGTAATAAATAAACTGGAATATTTTAAAGGATGAATTTATTTCGGGCAATGGTTCTGGGTATTTGGTTAAGAGTATTATGCTGGAAATGTACATTTCATTTGAAAATGAATTGATGCTTCTTTCATTTGGCCGTGGGTAGCCTAGTGGTTAGAGCATCGGACTCCGGACCGGAGGGCCTGGGTTCGATGCCCGATGCCACTAAATACCACCAGGTATAGACGGAGAACGTGCTCGTTAAATCAGTGGGTCCGAAAGTCTTGTGGGCGGTCCCAGCAGAAACCACGAGTGCAGGGGGCTGGAGAATATTTCCTTTCCATTCAGTTCCATGCTAAAATTGTGGAGGTGGAGATAGGTGGTGTCGCCATCTATCTTTAAGAAGTCCAACCTGTGTCTCACAGGCAATGGCAACTTTCATTCCTTCCCTGCGGGAAGGGCACGACAACAACAGAACATTGAAAAGCTATGTTATTATTTAAATTATGACCTAATATGGTGGGGTAGGTTATTATAACTTGCATTTTCCTTGATTTATTATTATATAAATTCATTGAAAATGAAAGCAAATTTTAGAGATTTTACTATTCAAATATGCTTCACATCGTTTTTTGCAATAAAAAAAAATCTAAATTTTTCATTTTTAGTACAATATTTAAACATAGAAATAAAACTATTTTATATTCAGTAGTTCGTTTTAATTTTTAATTTAAACTATATTCCTGTAATTATACTCGTATCACATACAGTTTTTTTATTTTATATTAATCAGATATATTATTACTTGGAACGTTAATTCAAATAAGAAATTAAATTTGACGTGTGTGTTAACTTGGCAATAATTATTTCAAAAATATTTTTTGGCTACTTGATTTGAAAGGGATTTTGCAAGGGATTGCTTGATTTCAATTTTCGTCAATATAACCTTGCCTAATTTTTATACACGATTGAAAAATTTGTTTACTGATAAAAATGGATCCAAAATAACGGAGAACTTGTTGTTTAGAAACGCGTGTAATAGTACAAGAGGTGATTCATAACGAAGTATATCGTTTCAATGTCGTATAAACCAAGGACAATACAAGATATGTTACTTGAAGCAGAAATGTATAGGATTAATTTAGGTTTCGATAGACATTCACAGATGTTTTATGTATGAATACTTAGTTACTCGATACACATTAAGCTGGTTATCCATTTCCGCCCAAATACGTTTTAAGGCTTTATCACACGTACAAGTTCGGAGCAATTTTTGGTCCAATTTGCGCAATTTTTACTCCGTTGCCATAGCAATGGCTTTCGAACAACTTTTTGCTAGTGAGCTGAAAAAGTTGCTTCAAATAAAAGTTGCTTGAAATTCCAGCCAATGGGGTTCTTCGGCGCCATACGTCATAAACAAGATGGCGGTAACAATGATAGCTGTGCATCAAACGCATTAGATATGGCGTATAATATTTTAATGGTGTACAATAGTTTAACGGCGTATAATATTTTAAACAGAATGGAGCTCCATTTCTGTTTATGCCTATCAACAATAGGGCGAGCGAAATAAAAGAAATAATATTGGATGAAATCGGCGAGTTATGTTTCAATGTGGAGAAAGAGCGGGGCTGACGTCAGAGCATGCCGTTTTGTTTACGGCAGCCCTTAACCCTCAGATTCGGCGAAAAGTTGGGTGAAAAAGTTGCATGAAAAATGTACATGTGATACGACCTTTAAAGTATCTGAATGAAGTCCATTGAGATAGCGGTTGTGGTACACTGTTTCAGCTCCCCTGTCAAAAGGAAAGGGAAGGATGAATACCTTGTCCTTTACGTAATCCTCAAAAGAAGAAAAAAATCACGTGTTGCGTCAGAACTTCTGGATAGCTTATTGGTAAGTGGCACGTCCGCAACTTGTCCAACCCATCGGTGAGGGAGATGTTTACTGAGGTAATCTCGCACGTTGGCTGGCCAGTCTAGTGGTACGTTTTCCAATTGGAGAATGAAGTTGTCAGTGTCATCCTGTAAATGTAGCATCAACCAAAGAAAATATGAAAAAATCTGGCTCCCTAGACAGGTCGATAAATTCAAGAAAACAAAAAGCCTTTTCAACTGAAAACGCCGCCAACTCGATTGACTAGTCATATGACACACACATGCTATTGCATACGTCACTTCCATCAGGCGCGAGACACAAACTCTAAGAATAAATTTTTTTATGACGTATTGCGTGTCTTACGGAATCTGGAAAGTGTATACTCCTTTATGAATCTCCCTGTATGTATACACAATTACAAAATAAGATGAAAATTTGATAAATTCTAATAATTAAATATTTTTCTGCATCATGGTTTGCATGTTAATGAATTGAAATTGTTTAAAGCGTTACAGGATCTTTAATATGTTTCAAAACAATTCCGGTAGAAGTTCTTAAAATAAGACTGGAATAAATATAAATTTTTTAAAATCAATTCCTACTTAGATCAACCATTTTTTTTATTTTAGTTACTTTTTATCAAATAGTTATAATTAATATAAAATATATACATATGACAAAATCACAACAGTAAGTGGCAATTAATTTTTATTAATTATCATTAAAGTATCGCATTGTCATTCAAAACAACCGTGTGTATTAAATTTCAGTTTGACTGTTCAGCTTTGAAACGCGAGAAAAAAAAATCTTTTAAATTTTTGACCCAACTCGCTAAAAATAAAGCCAACGTGGCGGTATCTGTAATTCTTTTAATAATTTCAGTCAATAATTTTATTTAATTATAATTGATCGTATTGTTATCCAAAACAATAGTGTATAGAAAATCTCAGCTCAAATGAGCGCTTTAAAATGTATGAGAAAAAACCTTTACAAGTATTGACACAAGTCGCTGAAATGGTCGCTAAGTCGCCAAAAATGATGCCAACGTGGCTGTATTTAAAATTCTTTGAATAATTAGTTTTAATCAATTAACTTTTATTAATTATCATTAAAATACTGTATTCTTATCCAAAATAAAGAAATAGCTCAAATGAGTGCTTTAAAATGCATTTTATAAACGATTGAACATTTGAACAAGATAAATATAGGGAGTGAACATATAGTAGGAATTGGAAAAACTAGTTATTCAATTTGATATAAATTTTCTAACATAGTATTAATTGAAACTTGATTTTAGCATAGCTTTGAAAAGAAATTGCAAAAGCTTTCATTAAATGGGATTAAACTTATTTCCTTTCAATAGAAAATTAACTAAAATGTAGCTTTTGGCAAAATGTTTCTAACAAAATGTAGAATGGTTCTAAAAGCTCATCCTATTTGATTCTGATTAATATTTTCAGTCAATAAAGCGATGAAAAATACATTTGATACTTAAACTTAATTACCCAGCTTACATTTTATTAAAAACTAGACAAATATTAAGGTATTCATATAAAATAATTTATATTCTATACATTTATATTATTAACTCGTTATCTGATTTAGTGATATTAATCAGATGTAAACTAATTTAGATGAGTTTAATTTCATTTTTTTCTGCCGATAAATGCATCTTGAAAAGTCTAAGCATTAAGAGTTTGCGTTAATGTGCTGCATATTTTGGAGCCAATTTATGAATTTGTGCCTTTCTAAGTGACATTTCGTAATAATAAAAAATGTGTCCTGGAAATCTATTCTGATAAAATAAGGATGTATAAAGTTACAAAACTGCAAAAAGATCAAAGTGTAGAATGCGTCTCCTTAAATTTCGGTCTAGTCTTTTCCTGAAAGAAATGATGCCGGAAGAAAGCCGGATACCACGATCTGCTCAAATTTTATTATTGTAAGGTTTGAATTATAACAGTTAGGAATGGAATCTATTTTTTTTGTGAACTGAGATACCATTATAAGTTTCGAAATGAAGAAATATATCTTTTATTCACATTGATCCTCAAATGTATTCCTTTATAACTTTTAAATTTCTTATACGATATATATAACAGTTTGCAAGGGCCTGACATTACGTCATTATTTGTAAATAATATTGTAGCATAATGCTTTGTATAAGCATTTTCAGAACAATTTCTTTCATACGTCTAGGCAATGTAAAAGAGAAATTAGAAATCTTCTTTCATGAATATACTAGACACACATCTACAAATAGTTAAATTTCTATAGATTTTTTCAACTCCTATTATTAGTTCACAATCTCTCTATAGGTAGGTAGGTATATATAGCTAGGTATGTAGATGTAGACAGATGTATGTATATATGCAGATGTATATATATCTTGGTCAAATTTTTAATCGTTGATAAAATACTTTTTATTTATCCACTTTAGTTCAAATACATTTTTTAAACTTGTAGTGGATGACGCTTGTTGAGAATACAATTTTTCAAATATTAATTCATTAAATTTAATTAATTAATAAAAAATTGGAGATATATTTCTGTCGATATTATTCCTCTAGATGGCAGCACCAATGGATAGAATAGCTTTTGTTAAATCCGTGATAAAGATTTAACTTAACCTGAATAACCATATGCTAGTTAGGTGTCAGCAACCTCTAATTAGCCGTCAAGCTCCAAGTCATCTGGTGAGGTAGATGGAAGGACTCTGATCACCCCCAGGGTCTTCTGCCTCTAAATTGAGGTATAACTCGGCAAAAATCAGTGTCAACCGAATGGTACTCAAAGCTACGGATAACGACAGGCGTACATCTAGCCATTAGCCGCGATGACTTTCGTGAGCCTCGATCTGACATCGTCAGACAGGGGCATTAGCAACAATAGAAACATGGGGTAATCTCTCTCTGAATATAGATACACACAGGGTGCTGTAAAAATTCTCGTAAGCTGTGATAAGAGTTGAAAAAATTGGCATCACTCTGGATTTTGAACGTTTTTTACTTTGAAAGATACTTACGATATTTCTGAATATGGCTAAATCTTTCTAAGTAAATAATATCTATTAACAATACAACAATAATACTAAAAATGCGCAAAATATATTACAATACGCTCACAGAAAAAGTAAAATTGTGAAGCACAAAATAAAAGCACCAATGAATGGTAAATCATTAACACCATAAATGATAATTTTTTTCTTCATTATTAGTCTACATCTGTTAGACATCTAGTTAACAAGTTTCGTAGTGTATGTAGTTAATGTAACATAAATTGTAGTTCGATATGTTTAATTAAGAGATTCATTAGAAATTATATTAGATTCATTAGATTTTAATTAAGAGATTCATTAGAAAGGCTCTAAACCATTTAAATTAACTGCGAAAAGGCCCTAGGTATATACTTATAGAAAAAAATAGTCATTAAAAATAACATTTTAAAAAGAATGAAAAAAATGCAGAGTTCATTTTTTTAAAAAGAAAAATTAAATCTCTCTGCTTAATGAAATTTAAAAAGGTCACAAATCTATCCTCAAAGTGTAATTACTTTCTTATCTTAATGAATGAAATGAAAAAAAGGCTTTATGAAAATTTAAATTTTATCTTAAATAAATGGAGTTTTATTCTTCTCAATTTCACGGTTGCATGCATTCGCTTAGAGTTTCATCTGAAAAATATTTTTAACGTTGAGATAATTTAAACATTGTTAGTAATGTTACCGCTAGTAACTTGTTTTTATATCTATTCAAAAAGTTTCAAATCAATGTTATTTTAATTGTTATCGATGTCAATATATATTACTTTGTAGAAAAAACATTTTTTTACTTAAAAATCTTCTCAAGAGATCGTCATATAGCAGCTTGCAAATAGATTTTCGTGACCTATTGAGAGAGAACCAAATAAGCAAAATGTTCTCTATATTTGGGTTAACATATACAGAGTATATATATATATATATATACAGGGTCACCATAATTGAACTACAAGCGTTCAAGAGGTGCAGGAGAGAAAATCACTGGGAATATTCCAGTGAAAATTGGTATCTACACGTTTCAGAACATGCGGAATTCAAATATGCAAGAAAAAAATCGATATTTTCAGTCGGGAGATGGAACTTTATCGTATTTCAACGCTCGCTGGTGGCATATACAACTTCCAAAACCGATAGACAGAGCGTAATGCAGCGTTTCTCAATCTGTGGGGTGCGCCCCCTAGGGGGCGTGAAAATTTTACGAGGGGGGCGCGAGTGTATTAAAAAGTCAAACAAAAGATAATTTAAAAAAAATTATAATTTATCAAAAGTAAACAAACGAAATGCATTCTGACATAATAAAAAATAAAATACACATTTACACTGACATAATTCACCTATAAATGTATCAGTATTGCACAAAATATTTTAAAATTTATTTAACAATACCAAGTTAAGAACAAGTTTTATAATTACTAGGGACCCCAAGGGCTTGCCAAATTAACTTATTTTGATAATTTATACGGTTTAAAATTATTTTACTGCCGATTTAAAGTTACGGGATTCGCTCCTAAATGCCAAGATTTTCCACGTAGGGACGCGTACATGATGTATTGGGGGAGGGGGCGATTCGCAATCAGCAAATTCTGTGAAATTAGTAAATCGTTCTCAAACCCTGTCAAGGTCATTTCTATACATTCCTAAGCCTTCGGAATTTTTTTTATGGAATAGCAGTGTACAGAAAAAAGATTGTACTTCGGAAAGACTTATATATATACGTCCCAGGGCAATTGATGTTTTGACTGAGCGAGACGTTTATATACGCCGGTGACACTTAAGAGTTTAAAGTAATGTTGTAACTTTTTCTTCTATGTATGGTATCATATTGAACTCTACATTGTTATTGTATGGAAGGGGGACGCTATGAAAACTGATTGAATATTGGGTCGCAAATATTTAAAGTTTAAGAAGCACTGGTATAATGACATTCTAAAAAGCATATAAACAACATAGAACGTCACTTCCTGTTTTTCAAAATTCCATACGATTCGCGTCAATAATTAAATTTTTACAATATCATGTAAACAAAAAATTAACGTAAATTAAGATCACAAATTAAAAAATCCATGAAGACGCCTTGGAAAACAATCAAACCATTATTTATTCAATGAAATTAATGATGGGCTCAATATGCGAACCACCCGATACAACCACATGCTTGAAGCATTTTAAATTTATACGGATAACGTCAAAAAATATGGCGCAACACTTTATGCACAGTTGACCAGGGAAAGATAATGTCCGAGCCACACTTCTTGCAGCATACTGGCTCCTGAACTGCTACTCGTAGTAGCAATATCGTCATTAATTTGTTCAACTCTTTCCGGGTTTACGGGACGCGCGCCGCCGTCTTGTGCCTGGAATAACGCGCAATCTTTCTGTTTCTTCAAATTTAGAAATCATATTTTTCAACCCATTGACACACTCATTGGACCTCTTCTTAATTGTTTCATACGCCGGTATTTTTTCAGAGTAGCTGAATAATAGCTACTATTCTGATAAATACCTTCAATAACAATGCACGTTCCTCCTTATTCAGAGTCATGATTGACTATTAGTCAATGTGGTCTTATTTTTATATTGTTTGATGGGCTTAAAATTTGCATATATACCCTCGATAAACATTGACGACTTTTTTCTTGCATATTTGACTTGCGCATGTTCTGAAATGTGTAGATACCAAATTTTCCTGGAGTATTTCCAGTAGTTTCCTCTCCAGCACACCTTGAATACTTGCAGTTTAATTATGGCCATCCTGTATATATATATCCCATGATTATATGGACAAACTTTAAGGAGAGCTAGGGGAGATTAGTTTTTCAGATTTGTATTTCAACCCATGGTTGGAAACTACTTCGTTCGGCGTTATGTGGCGTCGTTCACAAGAACATTTAAGAAAACAGATATGCACATTACCGCAGACATTTAAGCTGCCATCGCCTACTATTCTACAAAGACTGAGTTGTCAGATATCCTCCTGATTGGCTGATAGAAATGCACGAGAAGCAGAAAGATTGCATCACAAAAGTTACCCACAGAAAGATGTACCGGATTGCTGGATGTTTTCTAATTTATGGATCATGAGGAGGAAATAGTCATAGTGAGGGAGGCCCTCATGGGACTCGAGCTCCCAACTGTACTGGGATTGTTTCGAACGGTATTCAACGCATTTTGTCCCACGCATGGAACAAAGTGTTTTAGGTACCATGACCCGTTGGAATGTATGGCCACCCTCACTATGCCTATTACCTCCTAATGATCCATATTCGCACAAATTGTGATACAAATTTGAAAACATTTGATAGTCTGAATCATCTTTCTGCGGGCACCTTTCGAGATAGTGTTTCTGCTGCTCTTACATTTCCATCTGCCGATCCTTAAATCAGGTAAATATCTGCCAGCTCAGTGTTTGTAAAATGTTGCATAGGGTCGCCCATATGGTAAAATGGTTAGCGACGTGGACTGCCGTGTGGTAGGGTCTGGGTTTGACTCCCGGAGAAAGCGTGGATGTTAGTAAATGTATAGTACCCCTTCGCGGCATGAGGGTACTCTAAATAGCCGTCGAACCACAAGTCCTCTCGTGAGGTTGGTGAAAGGGGAAGAGATGGGAGGCCCATGACCCTCTCAGGGTGTTCTCCCTCAAATTGGGGTGAAACCCAGCCAAATCGTACTGACACCTGCATGGTGTTCAAAGCTACTGTTAACGACAGGTATACAATCTAGCCCGATGGCATGATGAATTTCGTGGACCTCGATCTGACTACTTCAGACAGGTGACGTTAGCAACAATAACAACAAAATATTGCATATTCCTCTGCGAAATATGACAACTGAAATGACTGCCGTAATACATGTATGTTTCCGTAAATACTCTTGTGAACAACACAACCTAGCAATTCCAACGACTGGTTGCTTTTGCAAATTTGAGTCCTTGTGATGTCCCATACCTTCCCTTAAAATTGGCCTCAATGATCTTGGGATACCCTGTATTTAAGAGCACATTTTTCTTGTATTGAAATATGCGTTTCGGGACCCCTGGTGCCGCAGAAGATCCGCTTATAGCTGTTCCGCTGCTATACGTTAAATCTGTAGAAATCGCATCCCTTCCGGGGTCGTGGTGCGGTAGATTGGAGAGGGGATGCAAGCTCGTGTATCGTCCTCACCATTTGACTAAGGCTGAAAATGACGTGGTCCATCGCCTGTAATTCTCGAATTGCTTTATAGAGCAAAGTTAACTCTCACTTGCGTGAAAATGCAGTTTGTGATGAGAATTTCGACAAGCAATCTTGCTTCTGATTTCAGTAAAAAAATGTAGGAAAAAGTGCTAGAGAGGGTACATTTGCCTCATTAAATTGATTCTAAAGTGAAATGTGCTTGTGTGTATGTAGCTATAGGTGATATGAAATTAACACAATAAATAAATTAAATGAGACAGGGGCAGTTTTATTAAACTTACAATTATTAATTTTTATGATACAGTTTACACCTTTTCCGAGATGCTAAGTGAAGGAATGTAATCCTATTCTAAAGAGGGCTTTGGTGGCCTTGTGGTCAAAGTAACGGACTCGTGGCTGTCTATAATGAGTTCAAGCAGACCCGCCATGAAGAAAGGCCATTGCATGTTAATTATGTCGAGGCTCGAACAGGCTCCCATTGGTGTGGCGTGAAAGTTAGGAGAGGGGTGCGCTTGCTCAGGTGTCGTCCTCGTCTCTTGACTATGACTGAAGATTACAAAATACATCACCAACAACCCTCGTACAGCTTTGTTGTGCGATGTAACTTTCAATCTCACGCAATCATTTAAAAAAGGGGCAACCCACCGGAACCTTTGCTTTAAAAATGTGGACCTGGGGTCGAAACAATTGTCCTCCCTCTGATGTAATCTAAAATGTTTGAATGAAGAAATGATATTTTTCCACATGTACATTTATTTTAATGAAATATTAAGTATGAGGTCTGACAAAAAAAATTAAGAGAAAAATCATTTATAAATATACTATACTCCATACAAGTATTCTTAATGCTGTGAATACTAAACTATTGAAATTCCTTAGAATTTTCGGAACAAATCAGTGTAACAAAAACTGTACTAAAAATACGAGCAAAACATTCCGGGGCAAAATGCAAACATATCTTCAGATTTGGAGGGATATTTTTTTATTCTAGGGTTTACTTGTAAGACTTTCGTTATACGATTTTCTGGAGGACTATTTTAATTGCTGCTTTTTTTCCCAGAAGATTTTTTTTAGCATTTATTTGGAACAAAATTTCTTCTTTTTATCCGATTACAGAAGGAATGATCCATTATCTACGCCCAATTCTTGGGGCGTATTAGCTCTCTTATAGCTTCTCGATTACGGAAAGATATAGAAAAGGACTTTTTCTTTCTTCGGCAAAGTAAATGTTTAGTTTGGCCTAAAGGGTACTGGAGTAGAAAAGGTGCACTTGAATCCTACAATCTCTAGCGCTGACTACGATGGAGAAGTTAAACTGTGAAGAGGACTGGAATTTTTTTAGAAAAAATCAAGACTAGACCTTTCCCATTCCACAAAATTACACAACTCTTTTTATTTCTTAGACAGTGCATATTTATTCATTTATTTATTTATATTAAAAGTTATAAGTTGAAAAAATTGAGAGGTTAGAAATGAAAAAAAATTTTTGGTAAAATACTCTAAGTAATTTTCTCGAAATAAAAGCTGTATCTTTACCTATGTACGCAATTTATTTAATCTTTTTACCTACAATTTGTAGGAAAGTAAATATTTATTGTAACGTCAAAATATATGTATTTCAGCTTTAAATATATGTATTTTTATAGCATCATAGACACACAAATATATACACGTGTATAGGCATGCACAGATTGACATGTATGAACGTACGCACAGACTGACATCATTATCACGCACGCAGACATACTAACGCACGTGCAGGCATACATTTTCATAAATATGTGTGCGAGCTTCGTATCGAAAGGAGCATGCAAACATTTCAGCTTTATCGCTTTTTTCCTTCATGATCATATCATAAATACAAATAAATGTTAACTGTATTTAATTTGAGTTTGAGTTATTTCGTTATTTCAATAATTGCTAAATAAATATCTATTAGTTGAAGTTTCGAACCGAGAGTAACGTGTGAAAAAGTTCAGGCATTGACCATAACAGAGAATGAAATTCATATTCAGTGATCTTAAATTTCTTAACCTAGATATTTTCTATCCTTTATGGGACTATTGCTTCTTCGTTTTGGAACTGTAATACTCATTATTTCGCTACATAGGAATGTAGTGCTATAGTGTGATTGCCATTTAGTTTTGTTAAAGATCGTGATTGTATAGGAATTGGGGAAAAAACTATAATGGTACTGTTTAGAACATGATTACCTTATCAGATTTCTTGAATCGTATCTTTATAATAATCTTAATATTAGTGTGAATTACTTCACATATATTATATCTAAGCAGAGATTTAGCTAAAATTTTGTTTGATTTGATTTTGTAATTAATAATTTAATTTTGTAACAAAGTTTGAATTTTAATACTAGCACGCTTTTTCTTAAGCAAATAATTCAATTTTATTTATTTTTACATTTACTTTGTATAATATGTTCCTGGTTATATTTGTAATCAGTTATTTCAAAATGAGGGATGGTGTGTGATTTTCTTATGTTTTGTTTCTTTGAAATGGGGGTTAGTATATTACTTTTTTGATTTTTTTAAACGTGTTGAATTAGATTTATTGTGAATTGGTTTTAGTAATTTGTTTATTTAAATATTTTACTTTATTTTCAACTGTAATTTTTCTTTTATTTTTCCGTCAAGTATTTTTCCAAAAAATAAAAAGAAAGATCTGTGATTTGGAACGACGTTTAACTTCTTTGTCTTTGCCTAATGCCTAAGAATTTGTTTATGTATTATGGCTGGTATAAATTACTTTATAATTAATTATCTTACTTAATGCTCTATTTTAAGTTATATATTCATAGTGAAAGAGTTTAATATAATAAATACACATTAAATTATAATTTAATATGCATTTATAAACTTTGAATTCTAATTCAATGTTTAGTAAACATAGTATGAAAATGGTTGTCAAGCATTACAAAAATTATTTACCCAAAGTTAGAATAGAGTATGGGACAAATGAGCAGATTATTTTATTACATAATTTGTTTCATGCTTTAATTAAGAATTACAATTTAAATATGTTGAATGCATTTATCTTTCAAGAAAAGTTTTAAATAATTTAATAATCATTTCTTTAAATTTTTAACAACCGAATGTATTCCGATGCATTATGTTGCTACTATAATGTAATGCACACGCCACTATCTTCGCTTCTGCTTTGAAATTGCTACATTATACCAAATATATCACATCAATACTGTTAATAAATCAATTTTTTTTATCTCATAGAAACCTTGAAGGATTTAAATTAATGTAAAAAATATTTTGGGGGGAAACTTCAATCGGGTATTTACGTATTATACCTGATACCGTAATTTTGTTTGCACATGTCTAAAATCATAGAATGTACCGTGTTCGCGCTGGTGCAAACAAAATCTTCTTGGACACTTATGTTCGCAAATGACCTTGTTCATAATTAGTACATTTTGTATTATTCTTTTATTTTGTTCTGAAAAAAGAAATTTAAACTTAGGACCTATTTTATACGGAAGAGAACGCAGTGAAATATTTCCAAAAATACTACAATACGTAAGTACCCTTTAGACTATAAGGTTCAGCAAAATGGAGAAATAAGAAACCTAGTGTCTGCATAAAGACCCATTTTCATTGCAATTGCGGCGTTTGGTTATCTAAATATTGGATATTTTGCTTATTTAGAGTGCACGTGCTCTTTTTTTTTACATGCAGTATTGACTCCTTCTGAATCTTCTAATACGGAACGAGCATGCGCGGGATTTTGTTTTCACACTTGAATAGGAATAACAGCATTTGGCAAAGATATTTATTTGGCGATCTCTTTTGCTCTCTGGTCGACGGTATAATACGTTAGTACTATCAATCTTAAGCTGTTACAATGTGAGGTACTGGTTGTATGATATCTATACGAAACACGAAGGGTGTTGTGAGGGGTAGACTATATAATGCTGAATTACTGTTTAGAGACAAGGTATTCAAGTGAGTATCTCACTCCCCTGATTCACTCCCAAAACGAGAAATTTTGGGCAAAATCAGTGCTTTAATTTGTGAATTCGAGTATCACTGGCATGAGATTCTTGAGAACAATTGATATATTACTATGATTCTAAGATAAAGAGTAGAATTTTTCGAAAAGAAAAATAAATGTACGATCATATTTATAAAATAATCAATCCCAAGCACATTTCTTGGTATATGTGGTTAGAAATACTAAAACATCCTAATTCATTACTTAGACAACTAAAAGAAACCCGTTAATACTATAAAGCGTTATATAATGTAATTACACAATATGTTATACATAAACTATAATATAATAGTCCTTTTGAGTTCACATCACAATTTATCAGCAGTATTTTAAGTATCAATGGGAAGGCTGTGCTTGATTACTTTAAGATATGTTATTAAATTTTGGAATAAAGGGACACCGGCGGGGGTGGGGACGAAATACCTCCTCAATGTTCATCAGATTTGATCGATACTTTAATAAGAATCTAAATATTTAAATTAGCTGTTGACATTCTTCAAAAAGAGTCTAAAACAATTAAACTATTATTATTAATGGCTAACAAGTTATTTTATTAAAACAGATACATGAAAAATTATAAAATTTTAGTTGACTCTAGCTGTAAGTCACACGAACCCTAGTTTAAGGAACACTGCAGTAAAATATAGTAAAGATTTATTCTGTAAACATAACGTATACAAAGATCGAGGCCGAAAATTTCTACTGGTTTCCTTTCTTTTCTTTTTTAATATGCAATCCATTGTTAGAAATTGTATATTGATTTCAGCTGCTTTCGTTTTTAATTGTCTAACTAACCGTGTAATTATGTGTCAAAACAAAATGCTGCATTCAAAATAAAATGGTGTGTTCTAAAAGAACACTGTTATTGATATTTTAAATAATATGCGAAGCTATCGAAACATTTAGCAATTTTATTACTAAACCACTTAGAAAATTCATATTCAATTTCCCCTTTTATGTCTAGTGAAATAATTTCTTTTAAATTGTAAGTTATAATTGATAAAATTGAATATATCTTTGTGGTTCTCTACAAAAATCATTATAATAAAGCATTATGGGAAACAATTTTTGTATTTTTATTTTTATAACTTGTCAAAAATATTCTAAACTGGAAGAACCCTCTTCGAGGAAATGCATCCCCCCCCAAACTCCATATTATATGCATTATACAGACGTATTAAAACACACAAAACAAATACTTTATATATATATATATATCTCAAGCCAGGGTAAATTTTCATTTGCTTTAGTAGGAACTATATTTGTGAAATTTGTTTCAACGTTTTCATAGACAGCTTGTCTCAGAAATGCTAATTTTGATGTAGTTTTTAATTTACATGGGTACTTTGGACTGGTTGAACATGTTTAAAAAAAAAAATTAGAAAAATCAGTGTCTAAATTTCGTGCTCGGGTGGATAGGATCACGAACCCGTAGCTAGCGATTCACGAGTTTGAGTCTTTGAGCCCCTGAAGACGCACTGCGTAGAAGGATGGATGTACGTTAAATCTGTTGAAGTTTAAAGTCCTCTCGTAGGCGTGATGTGGAAGTTTGGAGAGTGGGGTACTGCCTCATCATTTGATCGAGGTCCCTCGTTAATAGCCCTCGAGTTGCTTCAGAGTGAGTGTAAAATTAATAAAAAAATCAATCATGCTTAAATTATTCCCAATTTATTTGAATTTGTAAGTTTATATGAAAGTTGCGTTGCATACACATTGATATGTAAATTCCAATAAAGACGATTTTTTATAATCTGAATTTTCATTTGAAATATCGCAACTCTAAGCTATTTAGAATTACTTTGGGCTAAAAACGACATTATTTAAATAACAGAATTTATAATAAGCCTTCCTTTAGAAAACGAAAGCTTAACAGAACCGAAAAATTAAAATTTAATATAGAGACTGCGAGATAAGTTACCGAGACCATAATCAAGCTCTTTTGCATTCTAGTTACTATAACTATTCTAATAAAGCTCACAATATTTCACTGGAGTATTCTCTTAATAAAGCCACTTGGGGGATTAAAATAGGCTGATACACTAACTTATAACCATGGTTTTACGTGCGCTTACAAGTAATGATTGATGGCGCGCGGTTGTCTACGTAAAGATATACAATTGTTTTCGCTTTGAAGTTTTAAGCTGGAAAATATACTCCACATATTTAAATTTTCATCTTTTTTGTATTAAATATATGAAAAACGGATTCAGTTGATAATAATCGCTACTGAATAATGTATTACGGAATAAGAAATATGAATAAAAATGTTATATTTTTGAGCCTAACTGATAGTTTTATGAATTTTTACGAATTAGTGTAGTTTGAATTGTGCCTTCGAGTGAGGGATTTTGAAGATGGATCTAGATATTGCAAAATGCGCCCAAGTAATGAGGACTACACCCTGTGACGATTTAGGAAAATTGATGGATAGAGTAAGACTTGAGAAATTAGGTTTGAATTAAGAATTGGTCCTTTTTGCTTTTCATCTATTTCTCTATTGATCATTGATTCGTAATTTGCGGAGTCCTCTCAAAATGCCAAACTTGATGCACGAGCTTCTACAATAGTGTTGTATCTGTTCATCAGAACGCAAAACTATCTGTTCATAAGACGAAAGCGACTCATCACGCATTACGAGATCTACAGACTTTAAATTTGGCAAACATGTTAAATTTGTTGCATAATGATCCGAAAAAAGTGGATTGTGCGAAATCGACTCTAAAAAAACTATAACTGTATGGGGGCGGTTTTGATAAAAAAAAATTGTTTTTCAATTTTAAAATTTACAGACTTCAAATTTTCCAAGCATTTTTTTAGTAGGGGTCATCTAAGAACGTGTTTTGCAGAAATCAACTCCCAAGGGGAAGATTGGAATAAATATACTTTCGTTTTAGAAGTTCAAGGCCCGTCGTTTTCAAATCAAGAGGCGAGGACTTACAAAATGTGTTTCTGCAAAATCCAAAGTTTTATGCTTGGACTTAGATATCGTAAACCATATTTAATCATGTAACATCATGGAATACCCACCACAGCAGGTGGTTAAAGTGTAGTGTTGTATATTAGGGGAGCAATGAGGTGATCCATGTAGTTTAAGAAGTTTATATTCACAAAAATCGTTGGGATGTGCAACTGGACATTGTAATGAAATAAATATACACCCAAGGTGACCCAAAATGAAGTTAGAACAGTATTTGAATATCATTGACGTATCACCGTGCTGAAAGCTGACAGTAAAAATATTCTATTTTAAAATGTATTCGAAATTTAGACTATTCCCAGTTAAAGGGTTGTGAGACGCAGATGGCAGTCAAGTTAAAATTCTACCTCCATTTTAGTTGCCCATTCTCATCGATCTACGGGGCTCATTTTGAAGCGCGATTCATCACTGAAAATAAGCAATCAGCTTCCAAGCTGGCTTAAGGTGAGTGCGCTTATCGCTTTATACAGGTTCAGAACTATCAGCGCAATGGGTGATCTCGCACATTTTGTTCTTTAAATTGACTATCAACGGTAATTGCAGTCAGTGTTCTGGTCAGATTTCAGATTATACATAACGTTCAATTGTGAAATATGAGAACCACTTCTCATAGTCTCCATAGTGTCCAGCGTCCTATCGTCTTTTTTACATAAAACCCTTTCTCAATCCTATATTTCGTTATAATTTAATGTAAGCATCCTGAAATTCAACCCAAATGTCGATTAATACCTGCGCCCATGATCCAAGAGGGCAGCGAAATATTGCGCGTGACATACGAAGTTCAATAACTCTTCATAACTTGCCAGTTTGTGCCGCTGCCTATATCCACTGGCCTTTGATCTAATCCCTATGAGCACATTTGATCAGAGGTTGGCAGATGTTTGGTTCAGCATACATCACCCATTATTGCAGTAAATGAATTTTGGCAGCATATGGAGGGAAGCAGCGTTTATTGACATATTCCCCAGAAGATACTGAAGGCCTTTTTTCCCTTTCTCCAATGATGATGAATGCCGCAGTAGGTATTGTCAACAATTACAATTACACATTATTTGAGTAATAATTTCTTCGTATTTACTCAAGTCACAAACAAGGTTTTTAAAATAATCATTTCAGAATCCTTATTTCTGTTGCTTCTTCATTAATGTTGACTTTAATATTTATGTTCCTCCAAGATGCGTTCTGGATATCCAGTGGTATTCAGGGTGTTCCAGAAACTGCCCTCAAACTCTGCACAGTCTCATTCCTCATTGAGGGTACATAAAAATGGTCAAAAAACTATACCTCTACGAGAAAAACAGTAAACGATGATAAATTAAAGATGATGCGGGATGGTTCATGAGGAGACTCCGGCGCTTTTCTGTGCTTCCGTACGTGGTTGGCTGGATGTGGCATAGTCCAAGATTCTGGATCGGACGTGGAGGTTGTTCTGTGGCTGACACGATCGCCAGATCTCACACCGTAGGATTTTTTTCCCAATGAAGCAATCTCAAGGAATTAACGTAAGTGGAATTAACATAGTGACTGCGCACACGGACTTATTTGCTCGTCTTCAAGCTGCGGACATCCCGCAGCTGCGACGTGTACACAAATCAACTCCAACCTCAATAGGCACGGTGGACACTTTGAGCACCTGCCTTTTTTAAATAGTTGCAAAAACTGCAATTAATGTATCCAATACAGAGCTTGTCCTTGCTAGGTCATATTTGTCTTTCCTATTTTTCGCGTGACTTCGGATTGCGCGTACACGTGCCGTTCCTTAGGGTATTTTTTATATACTCCCAACGAGAAACCTAGCTATTCGTTATTTGGGTGCTACTTTTGGGACATCCAGCCTATTAATTTCAAAAAAGGACTGGCAACTTAATGCCTTCAAAATAAACTACAATAATCGACAAGAATTACAACTAGATCTTTTATAGAGAGGAATCAGTTTAAATATAGTAACCTTATACAACTAGCGTCATAAAGAGTGTATAAAAGCCAAGGTAAGGAAATTATAAAATTTTATGGTAATAACTTAAAGTAAGTTAAATGCTTTACGGAAATTTCTTTAAAAATTCATAAAAAAATAAACTAATATAATGGTGCCTTTAATAAAATTTTAAGAAAAGAGTGATTAAAAATGAGATTATTACAGGTAATCTTGAACATAAAATTTTAAGGTTTTTCAGAAGCAAATTCTATTACTATTTTTAATTTTTCATTATTTTAACAGTATTATGATTGTAAATGCACCTCATACAAAATAAATAGTATTATTTAACTGATAAGTAATTACTGATAATCTTGAATAATATCTTTTTAATACGGGTTTTAGAAAATGATTTCTGTTTTTCATCTCTCGGTACTTTAATTAGAATAGAAATTTTAATTCATCTCGCATAGAAAAACTATTTTTACTGATATTAAATGACTACTTATAAGGATTAGTGATAATCTTGGACAATGTGCGCCATTTTAATGTTTTCAGAAGGAAATTCTATTTTTGAATTTTTCATTTCATTATTTTAGCTATAACAGTAATTATAAATACACCTTGCATGTATAAAATTTTTAAAAAAAATATTTCTTCAATCCCATTACATAAAACTTTTGTTTCTATTCTGTATTCATGTATGCTTGCTAATTGCTTATGCAGATGCAACAAAGACGTATTATGGTATTCGACAAGATTTAAAGAGTTTTAATTATTAAATAACATGTTTCACCAGTTGTTTTTGAAAAAAAATTTTTTTGTAAACTTTTAGCAAGATTTTCGATGCCAAGAAAAACAGCATAAATAGAAATACGTTCGACATAAAGTAATTTTAATTCCATTGATATGTAATCTTGACCCATCTGATCCAGTATCAAAAATCGTACAGTAAAAAATATTTTTAGAAATAAATACTTTATAAGTATTCAAATTTGATGTTATGATATTTTGCCAAATTGACTTTGTTCTCAGCTAAAATGGCTGTAAGGTATGATTTAATGTATCTTAAAACCTGCAGTTTGCTACACTCTATTGCATAAGTGTCACAATTTCCAATGAATATTATTGGATTGTTTTGGAGATGTCCTATTTTTGGTGCACAAATTATCGTGACAATTTTCTTCTTCAAAAACCTATTAAAAATATTTGTTAGATAAAATCCAGCTTAGAAAAAGAAAGCTTTAGATTTTCTGTTCTTCTTCAGTACTTATTCCTTTTATTTCTGATAATGCTAACATTGAAAAGCACCCTTTGAACCTAAGCGGACACCTTAAGGCACCAAACGTGTTGGTTTCAAAAATATATTCCCCAATTGATCTAACAGTTCTTACTTATTTAAAATGGCCTTAACAAGTGAACAGAGAAATCTTGAAAGCGAACAATGATAGGAAATTATTAGCTACATTTTAAGCATGATGAACGTATCCTTTTTTTAATGGGGCTGCGCATTGATATTTTAAACCTTTGCATACCTAGTACATTCCCCAGAAGTTGGTACCACTTTTTAGCGCTGCACCCTATAGGCGATACCAATTACAGCAAGCAATTTTTGACACTCAGTTTTCTCCACAGAGGGAGGCACCTGAGCTCTTGGCGATGCGAACCAGTACTAGGATTTAATTTTGCCGAGAGCATCCAAGCCAAACAGACACTCTAGGGATCTTTTGCATGCCGTATAATCATACGACATGGCCGCTGTCGATTTTCTGCTTCATGAAATTCCACCGATTTAGGCCGGGGTCGAGCCCGCGACCTTGGGTGCAGAAGGCCAGCGACAAACCAACCACGCCACCCAGCCGGCCGATGAACGTATCTTAAACTATCTATTCGCTAGAAAATGTCTTCAACTTTAGGTTAAGAAGCAAATTTAAGGCTTTCAAACATTTTTTTTTACAATAGATGAAATTATGCACCAAATATGCAATTTAATTTCATTAAAAAATAAGTAATCCTTTACGGGAAGAGTCACTAATCAGCAGTGTAATTACCATGGCATATTTAATAAAGTGGTTTGGGTCTTTCCTTAGCCAATTATAAAGCAGTTCTTTCAGCTAGAACAGTTTTTGCGGAACAGTTTCTGGAAATCAATATTTGGAAACGTAATTACGTTCACTTTCCTATAATTAACACATTTCTAGGTTTGAATGTTTTTTTTTAAATATATTTTACTGCATTCTTTGCGGCAGTAATAATTGTATATTAATTAAATAACCTTTAAAATTGTTACTTCGAGAGTTTGACTTGTTGGAAGTTTTCCTTGGCTATTTTTTAAACATTAATTGGTTTTATTCTATTAATACAGTTTGAAGCTAATAAAATGTAACTAGTTTGAGAAAAAAACGATTCTTAAGCCATAAAGTATAAAAGATAATTTGTAAAGAAAAATTCAATTTAAATTGATATAGTTAGGAAATTAATGTTTAGATGATCTAATTCATAGTTTTTATTTTTTAGAGTTACTTAGATATTTATTAAATTCTAGATGTTTGATAGCAAAAAAAATACATAATTTATTTTGCGTTTTATTTGAGAACTCCTTACGCTGCAGAGTGTTGCAAAATTATTGTGTGAAAAATTAAAACTGTGTTGTGTGTGTATTAATATTTATACATGTCTAATGCAAAATTACGAAGAGATCAAAAAATGTTTCATATGACATTTTGAAATAATTTAGTTAAATATAAATATAAAAGAAGTAAATACATTTAAAGGTAATCATAATAAAATTGAGAAAAATAATTAAAAAGTGTTTAAAAACGGTTATATTAAAAAAAAAGTGTAAATGAGAACACATGAAGTTTAAACAGATAAATACAAATGAGGATAACTTTCAATACTCATTTTTTTCTTTGCATAATTACTACGGTATTCATTAAGGAGAAATGCTACTTTTAAAAAATTCGCTGATCACTTAAAATTTTCAAGCAATTTTCTTATGTTTACTGTTATTTCTCTAGAGTGTTTTTTTTTAAATATTTTTCAATCCTTTCATAATTTGTTTCTTACCCTCTGTAATGAGTCAAATTTCATTGTTCTTGATATTAAGAGAAAAAAGTGCTCCTTGGTTATTAAAAATTGCATATATAATTTCAGTTATATATATATTCAAACATGTGAATCATTTAAAATGGTTTTTATATATTATATATAATTTAAGATATTTCTCAAGAAAAACTCATTTTTTAATACTTTCAAAAATAAAAGATGACTTGGAAGGTAATTTATTTTTTTATAAAAAAAGAAATCATTCATCTTGTTAATGCTTTTATTTATTTTCGAAAGAAAATCACTATTTTTTTAAGAATAGAACTCGGATATATATAACAGGATTTTCTTTTAATTTGGATGACTGTTTTATATAAATAATTTCTTTTGATGAGTATAAGTAGATAAATTTCCTTGAATATTTACGTATTGATATTATGAACTGAGCAAAATTTTAGTTAAAACTGAAATTGGACTGTGAGGTAAAATAAAGGAACCATGTTTATTTTAAGATTTAATAAAAATGTATAAATTAGTAAGATACGAGACATGTCTACACATAATTATCAACAACATATTTAATTTACAAAGAAATGCTATAATAGAAATTGAAAAAGATAATTTTTACTTGTATATCAGTTTTGTTATAATAAAAAAAAAATTATTCTTTCTCTTTTTTGTTTTTGTTTGACCACCTTTTTAAAAATCATTTTCATGTTTGTTCTCCCCTTAATTGATGAAAGGAAAAAGTTTCAGGAAATAAAACTCCAGAAGCAGTAGAAAGAATGACAAACTATCTTTTTCGCTAATGATTTTGTCCAAAAACATTTATACAATGCTGAAAAAAATCTTATTCATTTGTGTTTACAGGATTAGCACTATAAATTTCTGAGAAATGTGATATTTTTAGTGACAGTGTAAAATGTTAAGGCAAATGAATGGAATATAATATCTAAAGAACAATCAAAATATCACATTTGTTCTATGCATTGAATCATGCATATATTAGTGGCCGCGGTGGCCGAGTGGTTTAGGCATCAGATCATGGCTAGCGTGTCACGAGTTCAATCCTAGTACCTCTAAAGATCCGCCGTGTAGGGGAGCGATGCACGTTAAATCTGTCGAGAGCTCAAACGTCCTCCCGTTGGTGTGGTGTGGTAGTTAGGAGAGGGGGTGCCAGCTCAGGTGTCGTCCGCGTCACTTGACCATGGTTCAAAATTACGCGGCCCGTCGCCAAAAGCCCTCGTGTTGCTAATCAGTGTGACGTTAATATTCTCTCATGCATATATAAGGATCACTGTAGCATTTATATTTAATATGACTGACATTCAAACACTTTCATTATTTACTTGCATGTAAACTTAATCTTGCACCGATAATTTTTGTTTATCAAGCAAAAAAAACTATGCACAGGGTGCACCAAAGTTCTCTTAAGCTTTAAGAAATTATAAAAAAGAAAGAAATGAGATAGAAAAAAGTGCTTTGCAAGAAAATAATCATAAGAAAGTCAGATTTTTTTTTAGTACCAAAAGCATATTTAGTTAAAAATATCACCAGTAGAAGGCTCTGACAATTTTAAACACAATGTGCAAGACAAAAGTACGCTCAATTCGTTTATTCCATTAAAAACAACTGTTCAACATACCTCTGAAACATTGTAAAACGCACATGTAAGACGGTCTTCCGATCTTTCAACCTCGACCCATCACTTTGTCCTCACCGAAGGTAGTAATCGGAATCGTTTTACTGGATTGACATATTATAGAGGAACGCCATTCTGCATAAAGCTTATTACAAATAACATACCTCTACGAATTAATGCGGGAACGACTAAAATTTTTTTTGTTACTAAAAAAACCAGACTACCTTGTGAGCCTTTTCTTGCAAACCGCAGTGACGTTTGGAAAAATTAATGGTAACCTTAGAGCTAAGAAATTAAATAATTGATTTATTTACGTCACAGCTATTAAATATGTATTTGCATTTTAATAGAAGTTATTGATACTATTATTTCATAAGTTCAGAATATGTTATTTGTGAGGGAGGAGGAAACACAACCGTTCTTCTTGGTGTTTTCAAATGGACTATTTTCCCTTCTGTTGGTGTGGGACGGTCGCTATTTTTGTCCTCGAATTTCAGTCGGAGCTTAGGCTAGTGGGAGGATGTGTTTTTCTCACGGCCATCGGTTACCAGGGGATGTCAGAAGAAAAGACCCCGCAAAAGTTATGGGTATACGTGTGGATATGAACTGTGATACTATCTGTATAGGAAAAACCGATTTTGTGTTGTGCACCAACGTTACACTGCAGTTATTTATCATTCTTTTTTAATTTATAAATTTTAAACGAATTTACGGTGCACGCGGTATACAGGATGCCTGCATTTCTTTTTGAAACCAAACTGTGTGTGCTAAAACGGAACTAAAATAAACTTCATTATATATGAAAATTTAGCTTTTAAGTAACTAACAAAGATTTGGAAAGCGAATTTAAAGAAAGCCCATTTGGAATGTGTTAACATTAAAGCGACCATTATGTTCATTCTACAGTAGCTGTTAAATAAAGACGTGACGAATGTACCGAGATGTTTAAAATAATCTTAGTGCATGCATTTTCATCCTAATGGTCTTGGGCATCATTTTGAGTTTAATAGTGCCCTGGTTGGTAATTGTTCTTCACGCAAACTTCGAGTAGTTTATTTCTTTCACATCCCTACACTTATGAATAAAGGCTCGAAATATATTGATATTGGGATGCATTGTGTTGAAAATCCCAGCAGAAACTTTGTTTCATACCATATCGATGCCTATGCATTTAGATTCCCTCATTTCTCTCTCTCTCTCTCTCTGGATTCTTGATACGGCAGCATGTAATTAGGCATAAAATAATTTTGGCTCCCTCGGTTACTTTTTTGCTATTTATGTAGACATTTTTCATCTTTTTAGAAAGTGAAAACCACCGATTAAAAGGATTACAATGCTATATTCAATTTATAATAGAATTTAAACGTGATTATATTTTAGCATTTTATACTTCATTTTTTCTTATTCTTTTAATAACTGTAATAAAAACTTGTAAGAGGGCCATAATGTTAGGGGGTTACTTGCATTTCTTTCGATTTTATTGTATGCTTTCTCGTTAATGGGGCTGATACTGCCCAAAACAAAAACAACACCATAGCAACAAAACAAAAAAAACCACCGAAGAAAATGTTTTTTTTTCTTTATTACATTTTTCATAATTTAGTTTAATTTTTTTTTTATCAAACTCTCCTTTTGAAGCTACACGAAAGCTATTGGTCTTAAATCTTGTTTTATTTAGATTCCCATTCTTTTACTCCTCGCCAATGGGAGGACTTTGAGCTTAAACATATTTAATGGGCATTACCTCCTCTACACGTCGGACCTTCAGAGATACCAGGACCCAAATCTGTTTCTAAAAAATGCCGACGACGAGTTCATCACCATGACCACTAGGTTCGACCATATTTCAAGTTTTAAAATAAAAAATCGGTAAATTCTTTTCGGGCTATTTTGATGTTTTTTTTAAACAATGAAATGTTAGTATATTCGATGTATTGAGACCATTTAAAACGCTCGAAAGAACGTTTAAGTGAAGTTTTCTAAATTATAAACACTTTCAAAATGCACTTAAGTTGGATCACTTTTATAACAGAAACCAGGTTCAAGTCTACCTACATGGGCCACTAGTTTCTTTAGGGCTTAATGACATTTTCGTTAATGATATGGAAGAAAAATCGATGTCCCTGTCACTCGGCGTTCTTTCTGTAGAATAAATCTGTAATATGAAATCCTTTCTAATAAGAGAGTGGGAGATAAACTTTTGTTATTGCTTTTTGAGGTAGAATTTTACTGTGAATAGTAACCATCGTAATTTTTTTTCCTTAGGAGGTACTGGAAAATAACGGGAAACATGCATATTTACTTTTTTCAAATATAAAAAGTGAAAACATGGTTTTTGATGGGTTATTTTTTGCTTCAAAGCAATCTTTTTATTCAGGCATTTTCACTTTTTCCAAAACGTTCCAATTAAAATACTTGGTAAAAAATCATTTTTAAATAAAAAAAATTTTTAAATTTTAACGTGTAGAATGTTAATATTCTACATCTGCTGTCTTGTGCAGTATTTTATAATCTCATTATACAATTGCAAAAGGTATTCTCCACCGAACTCGACAAATGTGGTACCATTGAAAGGTAATGGTTTGAAGAGTGAGAATGTTTATCATGTCTTCCTTTACAGCAATTGGCGTGTACAGCAAAAATTCCATTGGATTTTAAATGAGCTATCAGAAATGAGTTGTATTTCAAGATTTAGGCGAATGCCTATCTCCGTAGATTTGGAGAATTAATCTTCAATCTAAATTTTTGCTAGGATAGTTAACCGCACACTTATTTCCTTTTCCACAACAGCTCTTTTCGAGCAAAAAGTGACTCTCAAAATGGGACAACAAATGTTGTGATTCCTATACATTTACTTCATTCAATAATATTAATAAGAAACATAAACAAAATATTCTTACCTTAAGAAAATTTTAAAGTGCTTTTATAGCAGGACGAACACATTATGTACAGAGCAAAAGAGAAGAAGTGAATGCTCCTGACAACATTGATTACAAAAATAAAAACCCTACTACACATGGAAAAAGTAAAACTTATAGCGTCATCTACGAAACATATATAAGATACAACAATAAATAACACTAGGCAGCAACAAAAAAAACTTGTATGTTTCCAAGTTTTAAATAACGTAGTCTTACTAATTTTTGGGTTAAAGAAATTAATATGTAAATGAAATTTACTAGCTCTTGTTTTTAAGATATACAGCAGCCCATTCATCAATTTATGGGTTAGTTTGAAGAACAAAACATTACTAACTAATAAATACAAAACAATAAGCCATGTTTCACGAGACATTGTTCATATCAGAAATCAGCAGTATTTTTAAATTTATTTCCTGTAAACATTTCCTTTTGGATTGCCTCTTGATGTCTCGAAGCCAGAGTATCCCTTATAACTGTCTAGCAGTAGCCTGCGAGCATTGACTCATCCCAACGACCTTGATATATATATATTCCATTGCAGCCATATCTTGACTGCTCACTGTGTTCATCACCTACTGCTCCACAGTTCTTAGGGGGAAAATAAAGATGGGAATGCAAAAAATGGATCTCTAGAGACATATTGCATCCTAGGTCATGGAACTTTTGTAGGAGTTCTTTCACCGACTGTTGGTAGTTCTCATCGTTTTTGCTGATTAAAAATATTCGTACCACACTTTTAAAAGCTTCCCATGAGGCAGCTTTCTCTTTTCCTTCTAGAATTTGATCTAAAGTGGGGTCCTTCATGATTTTGCGTATTTGAGTGCCTTCGAAGATTTCCTCCTTAATCTTTGCATCACTCAATCTTAGAAATTTCGATCTGAGGTATTGGAAAGAGCCTTTCTATCCTTGTTCATGCTTCTCATCCTAATATGCAGGGTTGGAAGTATAATTTTATTCGGCTTTACTAGAGGATCATTTAGGACATTTCTCTCACCAGATTTCAGATTTCTAGATGGCCATTTATCTTGTATGTAGTGAGATTTTCGATCTCTACTGTCCCACAAACACAAACAGCAGTACTTGATATAGCATAACTACATTGCTATGAGAAAAACAATGACTTTTAAGTCGCCACAGATCTGGCATTTATGATTCTCGTATTTTATTAACTCTAGAAGTAATTTTATATTTGCATTAAGTTTCCTTCACATGTCCGAATGGAATAGAATGAAGAAGATTGTAGTTGTGTAGCAATACTGTTTCAAACTAGGCTTGGAAGAGTCTATAAACAGCGTCCAATTAATTTTGATCATAACTAATGTTCATGAAATTCATCAAGCCGTTGACATCAGTACATAGAACCACATGTTCTTAAAGAAATGTAGAAGATTCTTTTCACAAATCCTGTACTCGGTAATCTTGACGCCTGATAGGAGTAGATCCCATTGATGCAGTCTAGATGCCATAATCATGCCTTTTCTTTTGACAAGTCAAAATGTTTTACGAGGTCGCTAAATTCTGCTTGATTTAGTTTGTGGGGTTCATTCAAATCTTCTGCCTTGAAATCTGGGTCATAGGATACCCCAGGTCTAATGAACTCTTCTTCAAAATAATTCCTTACAATCTCATACTTTCTAGACGAGTCAGGAATTGGCATATGAGCCCAGTGAGGAACCGGTTTAATAACTGATGGAATACATGCATACTGCAAACGGTCCATCTTTCTTGACCAACCCATGTTCATGGGTGGTGTCATACATAAATGAAAATGTCCGACATGGTTAGTTGGATCCCGCCAAACCATGGATACACCAAACTGCATTGCACGCTTTTTTCAAACCCAGCCACTCTCGGAGTCTCACTGAGCAAGAGTTACAATATAAATGTGGGTCCCATGGTTTATCCTGTTCACCTACTTTCACTCCGAATTTAAGAAAGTAAGCTGTCTTCACAACTGGGCTGATGGTTCACTTCTGGGTCATTTCACCACAAACGTAACAAAAGTTGTCGCTGCTATTAACACACTTCCGTGGCATTCTGATATGAATGCAGAAAATGGAAAAATTTGGGTGATCTATTTAAGTGCAACTGCTTTTTAACACTTTCCGGTACAACATAGTTGGTCTACATAACTAGTACAAGTAGTCTTTCAGACGTAAATATAGTTGAACTGATTTGCTCTGAGTTCTAAGTCGAAAAACAGTGAATGTCACTTGAATCGTTCACTCTTGTCTGTCCTACTGATGCTCTAGGTTACATTTAAAACATACCTGAAGAGGTGGCGCTGTTACACGCCTTTCGTAGAATTAAAAAATCTATCCTGAGGCAAGTGCTTCCATCTACTCGTTCAAATGAGTACAGCTTTTTATAACTAAAGGTAGCCGGTACCACCTATACCGCTAATGTTAAATTGAGCTTTTTTTGTACCTTTTTCTCAGAAACTGTTAAATATAAAAGCTTCGAATTCTGTCCGTATATTAATTATACTTTTATATTTATACTGAAGTGAGATTTTTTAAATATACTGTAAAGTTTTTTCAAAATCATGCAATGTAAAAGTATCAATATGAATTTTTCGAAAATTTTAGTTTTTTTCACGATAATTGAATTTTACAACAATATTTTGCGAATATTAATAAAATCTAACTTCGGTATATATAGTTGCATATCAGTTATGTTCAGTAAAATTGTCGTGAGTGCATAGTCAATGGGTTCTGCGAAAAAGGTACACGCAGTTTGAAAATCGTTTTGAGAACTGCATTTTTAATATAAAATGTAATTCATAATTTTTGTGATGAAGTGACAATATGCATTGGTCCCATTTTATTAAACATTAGCTTATCCCATATTTATTTTAAGACTATTTTGTTTCCTATATTACTTAAATTGTCCAGAAAAAACATAGCATTTTTCAGTTTTTGTTTAACGAGATATTTTGTGATATTTACATTAGTTTTCTCAATCTGTATAAATTTTTGAAGAATTTTTAGTCTTGATGTATTACAAACATCAAAATTAATTGAGAAAAACATGAGTGCCTTGTAATAATGTCACTATATGTAAAAGTATGGATTTAAAGTATGTGATTAGATGACATTTCTCGAAAGTTTTCGTTAATGTTTTGTATATTCAAATGTAAACAGTATTTCTAAAGGAATCAAATCTCAAAAAATTCTCAACTGATCAAATAATTTCCTAAACAGAAAAAAGAGCTATCTTTTTAAACATGAAATTTATGCAATTTTATGTGTATAACAAGCTCTACATGCAGCGACAAAAATCATCACATATTAGCATATCATCACATATACCTATGTACCTTTTTCTCGGAATCTTTTAAATATTAAGACTTCAGATTTTGTCTGAATATTAAAAAAACTTTAATATTTATACTGAAGTGAGATATTTCAAATATATTGTTACAAATTTTCAAAATCATGCAACGTAAAAGTATCACTATGAACTTCTTGAAAATTTTCATTTTTTTCTATAATAAATGTTGCATATTAAAATATATTGGGAAAATTTGTAAAGGCTCACTTCAGTATACATACACTCAAGAGCCAAAACATTATGAGCACCCTTACATTTCACAATGAACTCGCCTGGACACGTGGTGTGGAAGGCACGTGATCAGGTGGAAGTGGTATTAAACTGCTGCTGGAGAGTCTGAAGAATCATTCTTTCAATTACCTCTGTGTGTGATGGGAAAGGCTGCGGATCTAAGCGACTTTGATAAAGGGCAGATTGTAATGGCTCGAAGGCTCGGAACAAGAATTTCCGAAACTGAACGACCCGTGGGTTGCTCACGGTCGACAGTTGTTAGTACTTATGCAAAGTTTATGAATGACGGTGAAACCAGCAGTAGACGACATGGGGTTGGACGTCCACACGCTATCAAAGACAATGGTCATCGGAGACTGTCTCGTATGTTGAAACAAAACCGGAGTCAGACAGTGGCTCAGCTGATAGCCCAATACAATACAATGCAGGGCGAAGTAGAATAGTATTGGAACACAGTGTTCAGCGGACACTGTTGGATATGGAGCTACGCAGCAAACGTCCCACTCGTGTGCCTTTGCTGACCAAGCGTCATCGCCAACTGCGCCTGCGCAGGGAACATCGCGACTCGTCCATGGATCAGTTGTAGAGTTGCCTGGTCAGATAAATCACTGTTTGTCATTCATCACGCCGCTGGCTGCGTCAGGATACGCCGTCTTCCAGGCGAACAGTTGCTCCTTCAATGTACAGTAGGTCATACACAGGCCGGTGGTGGCTGTATTATGCTTTGGGGGACATTCTCTTGGGCGTCTCTGGGACCCGTGGTGGTGGTAGAGCAGACCATGAATGCTACAGGGTATCTGAACATCATTGCGGACCAGTTGCACCCTTACATGGCTTTTGTTTTCCAGCTGGAAATGGTATGTTCCAGCAGGACAACGCTCCGTATCACAAGGTAAAAATTGTGTTGGAGGAGTTCCAGGAACATGATGCTGAATTCCAGTAATGTCCTGGCCGCCTAACTCACCCGATCTAAATCCGATAAAACACATTTGAGATGTCATGGGACGGCATCTCAGAATTCAAAGACCACCAATTCGCAATATCTCGGCTTTGCGTGACCGTTGCTTAAACATCGGGTACAATCTGGTGTCCGGCCATCTACCAAGGACTTGTGGCATCCATGCCAAGGCGGGTTGAAGCTGTGTTGCACACCAAAGGTGGGCCAACTGGTTATTGACAGGTGGTCATAATGTTTTGGCTCTTGAGTGTAGTTACATTTCAGTTATGTTTCATTGATATTTTATGATTCTTTCATTTTTTTTTTCCTGAGAAAAATGCATTTTTAATATGAAATGTCGCTTCATCACAAAAATTATGAATTACGACATGTATTTATCCCATTTTATTAAGCATTAGCATCTTGTCAATATATTTCAATTAAAAAAGGAAACAAATGTTTTAAAATACTCAAAAAATACATACAAAGCATTTTTCAGTTTTTTTAACGAGATATTTTGCAAAATTTTCATCTATTTTTACAAAATCTGTATAAATTTTTGAAGAATTTGTAGCTGTTATGCATTACAAATATCCAAATATCAAAGTTGACCATAAATTATAAATATAATATGAAAATGTTTATCTATATGGTTTTGGGGTGCATTTGAGAAAACATGATTTTACGTCATTTCGAAAGTTTTCATCAGTGTCTTGTGTGTTCACATGCAAACATAAGTTTCTAAACCTTCTAAATTTCAAAAGTTTCTCTAAACTGGACAAATGATTTCGTAAACAGCCAAAATAAAACTGTTTTTATGTTTTTAAACGTGATATTTATGTATTTTTATGTATGTAACCAGCTTCTTGCAACAACAAATGGTATTGCACATCTGAATTATCTGCAAGTACCATTCATTCAGAAACTTTTGAATATTTACGTTTTAAAATTTGTCTGTAGAATAAAACTTTTATATTTATATTGAAGTGATATTTTTCAAAAAAATTTAGTTTTTTCAAAAACAAACTTTTATTTATCATCACTGAATTTGTTCAAAGTTGTCACTTTTTGGCACAGGTGCTCTTAGCCATTTGTTCTTGTAACGTTTTCAAAATATCACTTCAGTATGCACAAGCATTCAAAAGGAATATATAATGTAAACTTGCAGTGTATTTATTCATATACAGTAAACTTTGAAACATTTTATTTTCTTAAAAAAAAGTTTAAAAATAAAATTTTTAGAAAACTTTAATTTTTATAACAAGTCTTACCTTGTCACATTGAGTATTTGCAAGTATTAAATAATTCTAATTTAAAACACTTGGAAACAAAGGTTGTAACTATAAATTACGCCACAAAACTACACTGCTGGCCACCTTAAATGCAACACCAAGAAAGACAAGAGATAGCACAACAAAAATTATTTTGTAGATAACATGTTGACCAAGTATCAAATGATTAAATTTAAAGAATTCTGTGAAGTGTGGTTCCTGCCAGAATCAGTAGCCAGAGTAGCCTCCATTGTTGGAGATCTCCGCTACCACACTCCTCAGCATTGATTCAAAGAGACTTTGGATGTGTGGATGTGTTGTTAGGGTACAGCAGACCAAGCAGCTTCCATTCATTGCCAAAATTGATCTGGTGTGGCAGCTGGGGGTGTAATCTGGGTCAATCGTTGAGCAACCCTGGACCACATGTTTTCCATCAGCGAAAGATCTGGAGAGCAAGCCGGCCAGGGAAGCAATTCAATCTGGTGATTGACATAGAACCTTTGGACAATGCGTGCCACGTTTGGTCTCGCATTATTCTGTTGAAATATGGCTTTGGCCAAGCCCTAAAGGCAAGAAAGGACAACTGGATCCAACACCTCGGAGATGTAGCGCTGGCGGTTTAAAGTACCGGCAATGAGTACTAGAGGAGTGCGAGAGTGATATCCAATACCACCCCATACCATAATACCCGGTGCAGGACCAGTGTAGCGGTGCATAATGCAGCTGTTCAGTATCCTCTCTCCACGGTGTCTCCAGACTCGAATAAGACCATCGTGGTGTTGTAGACAGATGCGTGACTCGTCAGTGAAGACAACTTCATTCCATTCTGCCACCCACATCCTTCTTTCATCGCACCATTGGCGGCGGAGACGTCTGTGGTTCTGCGTCAAGGGTAGACCAAGCAATGGACGTCTTCCGGACAGACCACTCTGCTGTAAACGGCGTCGAATGGTACGCGCAGACACTAAATGATGCGTTAGACTCCATGTGCTGTGATATGGTTCATGATGTGACTGAGTGATCCGTCACTGCCATGCGCACAATTTGCCTGTCCTCGCATAAGGTGGTGCACTGAGGTAGATGCGATCGATCACGTCAATCCGTCGTACCCTCCTATATCCAACGGTCATATATCCGCATTACAGTTGTTTGTTTTCGTCCAACACGACTACCAATTTCCCTGAAAGGTAATCCACAATCTCGGTAGGCCACTATCCTTCCTCTGTCGGACTCGGATACTTGATCAAAAGCTGATCGCTGTTTTCTACGAGACATAACTGATCGTGTTTTGAAAAAACCACAATTGCCGAACTTGAAATCGTCGAAATCTCCAAGCCTTAAATAGCTCTTTGAGGCTCCACAAGCGTGCGTGATGTGTGTCTGCGCTGAAATTCTAATCATTTGCATATCTCACCTCCGCTAATGCATGTTGTAAATTTTATGTTATTTGTGTGCTTCCTTCAGGGTGTTGTATTTACGGTGGCCAGCAGTGTACTAAAGTTAATCGTACAGCTATACTGTTATCTAAAGTTAATTGCGTATGAATAAATAAAAAGGTTTTGCAATTGTTTCAGGATATTTAAAAAGCAATTATCTGTCAAAAATGGGCGTGGCCCGCCAGTTGATTATTTTTAAAAAGTCATTTTGACATATTTTTAATGGGAAGTATGGCATATGTGTTACATCCCTAGAAAGGTAAAGAAATACAGATTTCAGAAATATCAAAAACTTAAAATTGATAAGTCCATGATTTTTACCCTACTGACTGACCTTAAGGCGTACTTCTGAGTCTTGAAAATAAGAGCTAATCTGATGTTTTTATGGTGATTTTCGTGTTTAGGGGTCCAAATTACTTCATAATAAACTATTTTTGTTACGAAATATTTTTGGTGTTGCCTCGTGTAATCGGACGAGGTTTGCCAACCACTTTTGCTTAGAAACGCATTACTGTAGGAAGGCTGTGATCTATATACAATACCCTCATAACTGGGTCCAACTTTGCATATCAGAGATTGTTGGCACTTCTCTGAACTAGTTAGCCTATAACGTGAGCTATAGGTACAGCAAGAATTCCACATGTTCGAGCTCCTAGGGAACTTCCCCATTAGTCTACGTCCATGCATTCTTTTAGTTATACAAACCCAAGCGAGTAGTTAGTTCTTGACATTGTAGATATTCTAGTTATTGTTCTATATGACTGACAAAAAATGGTTTGTCTTACTTGCAATGCTTTAGTTGTTTTTCATAATTTCTGACATGCTTAAAAAGCGCTAACCTGGTGGCAAAAAATTGTCGGTATTTTGGATAAAAATTTGTTTTGGGTGAATAGTTCTATTGGAAGGATTGTTCTACTCGCCAATATTTTTCCTACATTAATACATGTGACAAAATTGGGGAGGAGCCTTTCCCCAGGTGGAGCAAGTTAACTAAAATACACTGCTTATAATTAATAGCCTTACCTATTTATCCCGTCCATGAATAAAATGTATAGGTGCATCAGGTTGTCTCTGTAGCCTTGATATACTAGAAAGAGTACTACTCTCTGCTGCCAGAGTCATCATTGGTCTCCACAATAGCTGATCGAGGAATATTGTATTGTATGAAGCTGACTTGAAACTTCTCCGAATATGAAGCAGATACTTTGTGAATTTCATGAATTACGGTGACCAGCACTGAATCTCTAACTATATGTGCCATTGGAACAACAATCGGTACATAAAGAAAGTCCGTTTATATATGCTGAAAGAGAGGTATGGCTACATAATGAAGCCTGTTGTACAGATATATTTTACTGATACTTTTGTACTGGCCTGTTGTACAGATATTGCTGCATCGTTCTATGAACGAGTCTTTTTAAGACAGGATTATATTAGTACACCAATAAGGGCACTCAACATCCAGAGTATCTTAGGAAGCTTGCTTTGGAGAATTTTCATAAAATCCCGTGTAATGTGTTTCAGATTTATACTGAGGGCCACATGGGTAAAGGCGTTGTCTCGGGCATTGGAATTTTGATCAAATAGATGGAATGATATTAGGATCTGTAAAAGAAATCGGGACTACTGCTCAATTTTTCGGGCAGAATTATTATCTGTTGAGGAGCCTTTGAAATTTTGCTTTACTTGTGAGTGTCACTACAGATATTTAGATATTCAGTGATAGCCGAAGCTCTATTCAGCATCTGTCTGAATGATGGAGGCATGGGAACATAACAACGACAAGTATTATTTAGCTTTGAAATTACTTGAGTGCCGATGTTAAGATCTTTTTCAGTGGATTCCGTGGCACGTGGATGTCATCGGGAATGAGATTGCAGATGGTGTGGCCCATGAAGGCAGCCATAACAATTCTACGCATGGTGGCTACCTTACTTTTTCAGTAATTGCTACTCGGGGTAAACTAGATATCATTTCCTCTTGGAAGCAGGAACCCATACGTGAGTGGTATGAAGGAAACACAGTCTTGGCGCTGCTTTTCTTGGGGCAAGCAGTAAGCGAGTTGAAACGATTCTTGGTGAACTTCGCAGTGGACACAATCTAGTCATGTGGCGGGTCTGAAAGATTACCCTCCTTGTCATAATTGGAATGGGACAAGACACTCCTGCCCACATTTTAGCTTGTATTTGTTGCCAAAAGAGCCAGCTGCACTCAAGTCTTGCTACAGTTCGTCATTGCGTAAAAACGCACGGGTTCATGGACTTGATCTACATATCTCTGGCAATCAAGTGGAATAAGAAACAACACTATTTCTCTTAAATATATACTTTCTTAAATGATTAGAAACACAAAGAAATAAAGCATGTTTTCAAATGCATGTCATAAGGGTGCATGCCACTTTCTCTGAACCAGCTTGCCTGGAATGCGAGCTATAGGTATTGCTACAACTGTACCTTGAACTCCATGGAAACGTACCCATAACTCAATATTCATGTTCTCTTTAGTTCTTGACAATGTAGGTTTACAGAGAATATTCTATATGATTGATAACAAATGGTTTGATTACTTGCAATTTTCGAGTCATTTTTCCAAAACTGTTATGGCACAATATGTAAATAAATGCACAATCTAATGACAGATATTTTTGCTTTTTTGGGGAAAAAACTCATTTGCAATATCTAATTAAATATTTGCTGTGCCCGCCATGACCTTTTTGCAATGGTACCATATCTGTACTACGGTCGGGAACACTTCTAGCACTTCCCCGATCGTAACAAATTATAGTATACTGCTTATTATTAAACGCTTAAATGTCTGAAACTTAAACTATTTATCTAAAATATACAGGGTGATTTGCAATCAGACCGATAAACTTGCAGGGTGTGTAGGAGATACAGAGGTGCAGGCTCGCAAATTCCATTGTTGCAAGCTATTATGCAAAGAAGCAGAGAAAAAGAACAGAAATAGCAACGCATTGAAGGGATAGAAAACATATTATTGAAAGGTTGCACGACAACAGGTACTCGAAACTACAACCAGAAGTCGTTTGGGAAGCCTGACAGCGGCTCTGCATAGAATTCCTTACGTTCTTAAAGAACGTAAGGAAATCTATGCAGAGCCGCTGAATAGAATACTCTTTAAGATTCCTGGACTGCCACCTATCCTTTCGGCAGCTTCAGATATTTCAGCGATAAGGTTTTCAAATGAAGCAAACTGGCATATCGTACACCAAACACTTCATGTGACCCCAGAAGTTCATGCACTTTCGAGCACTTGTCGTAACCTTACAATAAAATGTTTTTGTCCCATTAGTGTGTTGCTGCTTCTGTTATTTCCCTCTTTTGAAACTATGGCATTTGTGACCTTCCTATGTGATTCTGAGTCGTCTCCCTGCCTCTACACACTCTGCAAGTTTATAGGTATGGTAGTGAATCACCCTGTATAGTATACAGGGTGATTCGCTAACATACCTATACAATATATATATATACCTTTACAAAGTATACAGTATATACTTTTTCTTTAATGATTTAAAATACCAAAAAATAAGCCGATCTTTTTAAATCCTTTTTTTTTGTACAAATCAATTTATGCAGGGATTTGTTATAAAACCAAATTTGTTTCATCTTCCAATATGGTTTAAAAGTCATTTTATGAAAGTAAATGCTGATGAATGCAAAAACTAACATTAAACAAAGTATTTTCTCATTGACCAGAATCAAAAATAATAAAACAAAAGGAACATTCACACAAAGAATAGAAAATGTTCCACGTTCTTTTCGGAAGAAGACCCCGGGGAATAGTCTGGAGTGAAATAATTCGTCAGACTTGTTTTCACTTCTATTGAAGAAAGTCTCATTACAACGTTCTTAATCCAGTGTTAGACATCCCACGAGGCGCGTTCTAAATACTTTGTACCACAGGTAAAAATAAGAGCACTAACCAAGTTCACTAAATTACAAACAAGAGAAAGATATTAAAGAGAACTGCTTACAAACAAACATTTTTCTTCATTACAGTTCAGTACATTCAGCAAAATGCTGGGAGGCAGAAATAATCGGTTTTCAAAGCGAAAGCTCAGCATTTTTCTAAGTGTTGATAATAGAATGTAATTTTCTTTAAACTATAGAATTTTAGTTTGAGATATTATGCTTAAAAGTATGTTTGAATTATCTTTATTTTTAAATTAGTTACTAGATTTTTTTCCTCTTTGCGTAAATTAGATCTAGGAAAAGAAAATTATGATACATGCACATTTCTATTTAAAAATACCATGTGGTCACAGTAGCGTAGTGATCATGGTCACGAACTTGGAAAGGTGGTGTGTCATGTGTTCGAGCCCTAGTGCCACTGAAAATTTGAATTGTAGAGGGTTTGATGCATGTTAAATCTGTCGAAGCTCAAAGTTCTCCCATGATCATGTGTTGTTGTCAAGGTAACGTACTCGTAGCCGGCGTGTCATGAGTTCGATCCCAGCACCGCTGAAGACCCTTCGTGCAAGGAGGGACGATGCACGTTATATTTCGTCGCTCAAACGTCCTCCCATTGGTGTGGTGTGGTAGTTAAGAGATGGAGGTGTCAGCTTAGATGTCATCTTCGTCACTTAACCGTGGTTCAAAATTACAAGGTCCGTCACCAAAAGCCCTCAATTAGCTGAATAGTGTGATGTCAATATTCACTCACTCAGCATCGTATGGTAGTTTGGAGAAGGTGTGCCAGCTCAGATGTCGTTCTCGTCACTTGACTGTGATTCAGAAGTACGAGATCTGTTGGCAATAGTCCTCGTGTTGCTTTATAGAGCGACGTTAATAAACACCCACTCATTTTAACAATACAATTTCAGTCATAAAACGTGTTTAAAAGGCATTCATGTGTATTAATTTCCTTAATACTGACACACAAAAACATTCACTTAATTCTTTCTTTTTTGTCTCTGTGAAAATGATGTGACCACGGTAACGTTGTTATGAATTCGAGCCAAGTACCACTCAGAACGCGCAATGCAGAGAGGTACGTTAAATATTAAATATGTCGAGGTTCAATCGTCCTCCCATTGGTGTGGAGGTTAGGAGAGTGGATGTCAGCTCAGGTTTCATTCTCGTCGCTTGACCATGGTTCAAAATCGCGAAGTCCTCGAGAAGCTGAATAATGTGACGTAAAAACACATTCACTGTCCATTTGATGAAATGAATGATGATGTATTCAAAGTTTGTACCTGTATTTCGTGTGTCTGTGGAATTTCCAGTATGGAATGTTCAAAAGTGACTTGCTAAAAAGATTGAAAACAGCCCGAAAAATTGTTTAGTTATTTAAATGCTCTACTTATCTCTTCAAACTCCAAAGAAGCTACGGGCAGAAATCCCTATAAAACATGAATCGAACCACAGCTTTCGACAACATCATTCAACCCTTTCTTTAACTTGAAGATGCGCAGGACCCTAGAGAGGACAGAGGTCTGAAAATGGATGCAATCTAGTCTTCTCCAGCCAGATGCTGTATGATGGCACGTTAAAGGGCAACGTTCACATCATAGAGGGCTCCACTGTCATTTATCCCACGTACTGTGTCGCTTGACATGAGCTGATAATGAATATGAAGAACCGCTGACATGGTGTGCTGTCCGATGGAGGGGAGGGAGTTATCTTGCATGATAATGCTCGTCCTTAGATGGCTGGAATGTGCCAAACATTGTTAGGTTGATTCAGGTGTTGGAGGCTCTGGAACATACCCCTTAGAGCAGGGGTGGGCAGACTTTTCAAGTGTGCGAGCTACTTCTAATTTTTTCAAGGAGTTGCGGTCCACCCAGTGTCAGTGGAGCACACAAGGGTAGGGGAGGGGTCCATGGTTTCGGACCCTCCCTCATAACCCTTAATTTTTTTCCCTAAACATTATAATCCCATGTACTATATAGTATGTAAAATGTAATTAAGTATTAGATATTAGTATTTTTTATTTATTAATGTTAATTATTTATTTAGTAATTTATTTTTTTGCTGTTTTTTGTTCCTGACAATCGACAATCAAAAAGTATGTTTGGTTGCGTATTGGGGTATGATACGAGAAGGGTAGATCTTCAACCCTCGACACCTTTTCCTTTAAAAATTCTTGTGCACGCTACTCTGCCCAGTGTCGTAGGAGTGTTGAAGTAAGGAAAATGTTATTATAACTTAATAATAAGTATGGAATGTGTGTATACTTATATTCATATACCGACAGAACTAAAATAAAAAACACACACTTTTAACCGCGTTTAAAGCAAAACTCACACTTAATATAACAATAGCCCCAAATATAATTTTATCAAATGATACATTTCTTATGAAACAATTCAAAATACATTAAAAAATAAAATATTTTTATCTGAAGTTAGCTTTTGTTATAGTCAATAGAAGGCTTACTGTCGGCTAATCTTGAATTTTCCGTATATAACTACTGTAAAATTTTTAGGCGGTCGCCTCCAAATGTCTTGGCGGTCCACTGGTCGATCACGATCGACGTAATGCCCTCCCCGGCCTTAAAGTTTAGACCTCTCACTGTATGAACACCACATCTTCGATCTACTCAAGAAAGCTCTGAAGGGAGGGTGATTTCCCGTCGATAATGAGGTCCAAGCTGCTGTTGAAAATGGGTCCCAAAAGAAACGAAGGAACTTCTTTACCCGGGGTATCCATCGTGTCGTGGAACACTGGAATATTTGTTCCATTCTACAATGCGACTTTATCTAACCTATCTGTTACCTCTGTTTTACTTCTTTCCTTTGTATATTAATAGCCATTAAATCGTCTATCAAACCAATTGTAGTGCCAGATTCATTTGGAAGACACTTATAAATTTTATTCACATATTTTACGAAATTTAATTTTCATTATATAAAGCAAAACTTATTTAAAAAAAACCAGTGTCTCTCTCTCTCTCTCTACGAAAGGGGTTGAGTTTATAAAAAAAACACAGCAAGCTGTTGGGACGGATTTCTTTTTTATATGTTAGAAATAAATTTGAATTTCAAATGTTAAAAGGAAAACAAAACACTTTACTTTTTATCACTTCTTGAAACATTAAAACACTTAAGGACTTTGAGCTTTGCATTAAAAAATATTAAGAGAAAATTATCACATTTTCAGTAAGCCCCGTTAAAGTGCGAGTTGAGTGAAATTAGTATGCGCTTGAAATATTTCGGCATAGAAAAATTATATCGAACGTGAATGCTGTGTTCTGGAATAAAAAATTCCAAAACCAGATCTGTTTATGAATGTAAACGAAGATCGATAAATCATCTCTATAATTGCGAAAACCTATGTAAAATGCAGAAAATAACTTATAATGTTAGGTGGAAAAATAAAAAAAAGAGGAAAATATTTTTTGAGAAAATAGATAAATGATATAAAATGTATTACTTGTTGTGTTGTGGTACCCGACTGGTTGCGACAAATTTTTTTTTAAATGGATATATGGGGATTTTTTTGTTTTTATATTTCTATAATACCTACATTTTATGAAAAATATGCTAAAATGAAGAATAGAAAAAGAAATTATTATTACTAAAATGGGAAAAAGTGGATAAAAATCGATAAAAAATAACTTACTGTACCATTCTGTACCAAAAGTTTATGAAAAAATTTTCAATTCTGATGTACTGCTATGTTATTCTATTTTGATGTGACCTTCAGGATAAGATTTTAAGTTTTACAAAAACTAGAACACTTTATCTTAGATATTATAAGAAATTGCTTAAAAAAACAGTGATTATAAGGTACTGCAAATTTTGTAACAAAATAGTGATTGAAGGTTGAAACAGAATTATACAGACATACACACAAGACTACAATTATACAGAACATACACAAAAAATTTCAGTTAATTATTTTCAAATCTTTTTGAGCAATCTCAAGCTTTGAGCATTTAAAAAAACTCATTTTCAGTCAAACGCGTTTTTAAAGTATGATATCTAGCTTAAAGTAATGACATCTGCTCTTACTAAAACACGTAAAGCTTTTGTTCTAGTGAACGGAAAATAATAATTTTGGTATTTTTATGAAGCTGATAAAATGTCCTATAAAATAAAATCATAAAACATTTCCTCAATTTTTGGCAAAATTCACAATTTTAGGATAGTCGGATACCTTAAATCTTATAAAGGGTGCCCAAACTCTGCACAGCCAGATTCCTCGTTCGGAGTACATAAAAAATGACCAAAGTACTATACCTGAACGATCCCTGGTTTAAAAGAAAAACAAGGAGGTATGATATCACAGCCGCATTGGACACACCAACAGCAGTATTTTCAAATATTTGTAAAGGCAGATTGCCATGCATACGTCGCAGCAGTGCGGAGTGCACCGAAGTAGAAGCACCCTGCAAACGAGAAACTAAGTATGTTTGTGTAGTCACTCCGTCTCCAAACACATTCTTCGAGATGGCCCCATAAGAAAAAAAATCTTAGTGCGAGATCTGGTGATCGTGGTGGACATAGAATTTGAACCATGCCCGATCTAGTAGCCGGTGTATGCTATATGTAGCCACAATTACTCGTAGGGAACTCATAAATGCGCCGGAGCTCCATCATGCTTTTATTTTTTTATAATTTACCGTATCTTTCTCGTAAACCAGAGAATGTGCAAGTACAGTTCCTTGGGTGTTTTTGTGGCCGCGGTAGCCTAGTGGACGAGAAACTGAACTCATGACAGTCGTTTCATGAATTCGAGCCTCTTGCGGCTGAAGACCCACCATGTAGAGGGGCTCAAACGTCCTCCTGTTGGTGTGGAAGTTATAAGAGCTAGGTGTCGTCATAATCACTTGACCATGGTTCAAAATGACGAGGTCCGTCGCCAAAAGCCTTCATTTAGCTGAATAGTGCGGCATTAATAATCACTCACTAAGTGGGCATCTTTTACGTATTCCCATAGAAGCTATTTTGCGGGAAACCCTATATTCGATCGTCAAATGTTATTAACGAATTCGTTGAAGGCGTTTCAGAAACTCGGGTTCCATTCCTGATGTCTGGAAATTCTGTCACGTAAAAAGGCTGATGCACCGTTAACCTAACAGGGCTCATTATCTTCACGTTGGTGTTGTGGGGCAGTCAGGAGAATGCGGTCCCAGCCCAGATGTCTTCCTCATCACTTGACCATGGTTAACAATTACGGGGGACGTCGTCTTTATACTCCTTTATAGCGCAACGTCAATAAACACTCGCTCTTCTACCGCGGCCACAAAAATCGGTAACCGAATATAATTAAGGATGTATTGGAGGGCTCAGGACCATCAAAAGAATTGGAACAAAAAAAAATCTTTACACGCGTGCACGCAGACAGGCAGTCATTATCTTTTCTGTACTTCAAATGTTTATTTTAATGAAAAATGTTTCATTAAGAGAGAGAACACTTTAAAAAAAATTGAGTAATTAATAATTATAGTAATTATATTATTTAATGAATACAAATTCTTTCATTTCGAAATATACTTTTCAGAAAGAAACGGGTATGCTAAAATAAAATTATCTGTCTTATAATAAAATATATTTACCGGTGATAAGTATTAGAGCTGACAACCTTGTCTCATCTTTGATTTATGACCCTATTTGAGAGCTTCAAGAATTATTTATTAACCCTCTTAAAGATGCCGCCAATAAACTAGTTACCTCAATTTGCTGTACAAAAATAATTCACATGCGAGAAGATATTCCTGAAAAATAGATATCATTCATATTCTTACTGTATTTTACAGGTGTGTTTTTACTTTTTACTTTCTTCATTAAAATTCTTAGAAAAAAAACATTTTCAATGTTCTTAGGTTGAATCTTATGTTTGCTACAAACAATTGATTTAGCTTCAACATCTCTATTTAGCTTTAACAAATCGTATACTTTAATTCTAAATATTGGGAATGATTCATGTAAATCCTAGAATATTTTCTAGAGTGTTTGAAAGTTTACGTTTATATGATGAGGAAAATCAGCACTTTGAAAATTAGCACAAAAAATGATCAGTATTAGGCCGATTTCTTGATAATAAAAATGTAATTTCTCTCCCACTGCTTCAGCGTTACAATGCATTTAATATGGAGTACAATGCTGCGAACAAGAAAGATTCCTGAGATAGAATTTACCTTCATAAAAAAAACGATACCCAACTATATTATGTACTATATACTGCAATATGGACTTAAAAAGGTTAACTAAAAAGTTCTTAACCCTTTTATTACATTGTAAGACTCCATGACTTGAGTACTATTTTAAATGAATTTGTATGCTAGGGTTAGAGAACGAAATAATGAAAACAGATATGGATTAAAACTTGCATTTTAGAATGCATAAGTGAATTGTTAAAATTGATCTGGTCTCTGACAATCACCAAATAGTTACAGGAACGCTGTCTGAAACGTCTTTCTGATGCCGATACCTGAAGTATGATCCTTACATTTGATGAACAGCCGGCTGGGTGACATAGCTAGTTTGGTGAAATTGTCGAATCGGCTACTGGTCCGCCAAATTTTGAAAAATCGTTAATTTGGAGCATTTTTGAGTTTTGCGTTTTGGAGAAGCAACCCTACCAACTTCTCACTCACTGATACAAAAATCTAAAGGGTTATCAGATTTAGCGCACTTATCGATTTGGCGAGAAAACACTTGGCGGGATAAGTGGCAGATTCGACAATCCAACCGCTAGTTTGTCTCTGTACTTGTACGCCCAAAGTTGTGGGTTCGACCCCGGCCCAAGTCGTTGGATTTTCATGATGTAAAAAATCAACAGCGTCCATGTAGTATGATTATGCGGCATGTAAAAGATCGCTTGAGTGCCTTTTTGGATTGTGTGTCTTGGCACAATTAAACTTCTAGTACGGTTTAGCATCCTGAGAGTTCAGGTGCCTTTCTTTAGGCAGGAAACTGGGAGTTGAAATTACTTGCGGTGATTAGTATACCCCCTATATGATGCCGCACTAAAAAGAGATATCATGATAGAGATAAGAGTACTGGTGAATGTCTACAATAGTCAAACGTCCCATTAAAAATAAAACTTGTAGAGTGTTTATGGATGTTATGAAACAAAATAAAGGTTTTAAATTAATCCTTGAAGTATTAAAACATTTAGTACATCATAAATTTAATGGAAGGTATATGCGTACATTGAGGTACGAAGTATCCTGATACGAAAATCCGAATTTGAATTTGGTAAACAGGGCCTATTAATACTAATAGCAATTGTGCCCTTATTTGCGCATCAGTGATCTAATAGCTTGTTAATGAGAAATAAATCTAAGCATTTGGTGGAATCTTCACTTTATAAATGGGATAGAAAACTGATGAATAAATATTTTGTGTACAACAACTGTGAAAATGATACTCACGCTTTCAGATCTATCCTGTCAACATGTTTCCTGATGTTATATTGCAACGAGGGTCTATTGTTACTCTCCAGATCAAATTTCCAAGCATCTAATTGGAAAAGAGTTCGCTATCTCGTTCGGAAAATATGATACGAGTTTTCGTTTCAAATTACTGGCAACAATAGTGTTTGGTACGTCATAAAACTCCGTCGGATGTGATCGAGTTGAAAATTGAATTCGAGAAGGCAAATAACATTAATTTAAATTATAATTGGAAAAGTTGCTTAATTTTATTTCGAAATGTAGGTTTAGCTGTTTAGATATTGATAAATGCGACGGCAAAGCTTTGAGAAGTACGCGTCAATATAATTTTAGTTCGAGAGAAGTTTTTTATTCGTCGTATTCATATTTTAAAACTAATTTAATATTTTAAAATTAGGATGCAAGTATTCAAATAGACATTTTAAAATTAATGTTGGGTTTGTATAAATTCGGAATCGACGAAAATGTATTTAACATACCGCGCTTACTAGATGATTTACGTACATTTACGATCTTCTTTTTATTTAATTTGTAAGTCACATTGGTTGAAAAAAATTGTGTTAAAGCAAAAAATGACAGCCTTTTGTATCTTAAATGATTTCAATAAACAATTTACTTCAGAAGTTACATATTAGCCCTATATATAAGCTATATATTTATATTTTTTGTATATTATTATATATCTTATACATTACCCACCCACTCTGCTGCATAATTCATGTTAAATGACTATAGATTGTTTAAACTATTGATATCTAAACCTTATATAGCAATAAGTTTCTATTGTATTGAACATAGTTATTAGTCTCATCTTGATTTAAAAAGAGACAACTATTTCTTAAGCGGAAGCGTAATTATATTTTATGCCCCCGTCACACATCCCCCTCCAAATTTTATTTCTCGAAAACCGATTTTTAGAGGATTTCTGTTCAACAAATTAAAAATAGTTACAAATTTTAAGTTTGTGCGTCTAATAACTCAAAAACGGAATGTTTTTAATCTAATGTCAACACAAACCCACTTGAAAGCGAATCTCCGCAAAACTTGTTTTTTCATACCTCTGCCCAACAAAAGAAACATGCTTAGAACATTTCAAATCTCCAACCTGTACTCTATTTGCTTGCCCCCCCCTTGTGAGTTGATTAAGGTAAAATCTATTCTTGGTGGATCTCTACGTTTGCTAAATTTTCTGTCTGATGATTAAATAGTTCAAATACAGGAAATGTTATTTAGATCACCCCCTTTGCCCTCTCATTGGGAGACTATTTCTGCAAAACCCATTCTTAAGTGATCTCAACTCAACAAAAGAATGCCTTCATAATGGCCTTCAATTCTTCATTTTGCTCAAATAGTTTTCGAGATATGATGAAGAGGCTTTTTCCCCTCCATTATATATATAAATATGTATAAAAAACTTTTTAACTATGTCTACCTGAGGTAGAAACGAATTGAACATTAAAGATAAAAGTTCATAGAGAGAGATTTTAGAAGTTTTAGAAGATGGATGCTACAGTAGTATAAACGATAATGACTTTGGACAGCTTTTAATTTTACGTATTAGAGGGGAATAACGAGTCTTGTGGTTAGTCAACTTTCCCCTTTCTATTTATATTATTGAGAAAAATGGTATATTCAAAATACTGGACAGAAGTTCCAAATCCGTTAAAATAAAAAGTACTTTACCTAGTTATTCAAAAAAGCTTAGATCACGAGGAATCAATGAACAATAAGCGTTATTGACATATATATATATGCCTTTGTATTTTATTATAAAATATTAGGGGAAAAACTGTGTGTGGGATGGCCTTTTTAAGAATTACATAAATTGGAACATTCAGCCCTTTTTCTTGAAATTTTATATTATACAGTCCAGACATATTAATGTGACCATCTGTCAAAAGCGAGAATAACCACAGTTTCGTAAAGCGAAATGCAGCTAGCCGGGGAGGGAGAGTCGATTAATTTCCTGAAGGTGTTCAATGGAATGTTGAGCTATGGCGACTTTAGTGTCGTGGCCAGCAGTTCTAGAATACGGGGATGAGTTTCCTGGGCACGAACAATCCGATACAGATTGTGTATAGATTCTCGATTGGGTTTAAGTCAGGAGAGTTTGTGGTGCAGGGGTGAATGGTGAACTCATCCTGGTGCTCTTCGAACCACGAATGTGCATTGCCATCTGAATAAGACTTCACATTGCCCTGATGTATTGTTCATTTTACCGATTCATCATGCCTTTCACAATGATGAGTGAACCCAGAAAATGCCAGGAAAACATGCCCCAGACCATATTGCTCCCACCTCCATCCTGGACTGTTCCGGAAATGGTTGTAGGGTATTTGCTTTTAGAGGTTTCACGTCGTTTACGCCAACGTGCATCTCTCATATGGAGCATAAAACGTGATTCATCAGAAAACGTACCTGTCGTCACTCAGTGGACAGACTGTTGCGTACCGGTGTCAAAATTCCAAACTTCGTTGTCAATGAACAGCAGTCAGCATAGGTGCATGAATCAGGCGTCTGCTTCGGAGGCCCCGACGTAGCAACTTTCGCTGAAAGGTAGTTTGGGAGGCACTACTGGTAGCCACTTGGTTCATTTGGGTGGTCAGTTACTCAAAGGTAGCACGTGTATTCACCCGAACGTATCTCTGCAGCCGTCGTTCACTTCTGTCATCTATTGCCCGTGGTGAACCACATTTGCCACGTCACTGGTTTGGACAGTCTCATTTTGCTATGCACGGTATACTTTTACCTTGACGGTTATATAAGTTAAAAAACTTAGGCTAAAACATTTCCGAAACACCTTTGTACCGAAAGCCAATGATCGTGCCCTTTTAGACGTTGGACAAATCGCTTCGTTTCTGCATTACACCAAGGATTACAATGTTTTCTGAAGCCCTCACATACACCCTTTGTTTAGGCTTAACTGCACTGTGCTATTATCTGCCTTCTGTGATTGTTTATTGAACGTCGATGTCGAAAGTACGTAGTGGTCGCATTGTGATTGGACTGCGTATATATTACAAGCTTCCTAAAATACATCGCAGATTATGGCGATATAAGTGCTTTGGAATATGTTCTATTTTTTAAACATAAAAAAAGATCACCGTATTTTACAAAATTCCTTTCACTTTGACTTATTTTAGTAATTTAACGAATACCTATTTTAATTCAAACTGAGAATTATTTTATAGTAACCCTTTTAACAGATCAAACATTAAATGAAGCTATTGAATTTTCTATCGGGTTATTATTCCAAATGTTTAATTCTCTCTCGAATGATTCTAGACATATGTAATCTGATTAATTATATTCCGAGTGAGAATAAATCTGACATATAAAAAAATAAAATGCAACGTAAATCTGTTTAATTTTTTAAAAAATCCCTTTTATATGTGATGAAGTATTTTTTTTTTTTTGTGTGGGTGTGTGTTCTTTTCTCAATAGGAAATATAAAACATTTCTTTTAGTAATCAACAGCAGGAAATAGCATTTTTTCTTTATCACGCGAAAGGTTTTGAAACATCTTTAGAAAAAAAGTTTTGTTCTGTTTATTTTTTTACATACAGGAAGACGGTAGGAACTTTGAAATGCACGTATATCAGATGCTAATATTGGGTTTGTGTATTTCATTTATTTTTTGAAAAATGAAAAGTTGAAAATTATTTCATTCATGTTTTCCACACAGCACACACTCAAGTCTTATTTTGCTTTTTTTAAAATACCGTAGATTTATGTTTTGTTCGGAATACATTTCCCCCCTCTTCTTAAATTATAAAAATACTCATTTTTATTTTACAAAAAAAAAAATATCAAACATATGTTGTATTAGAATCTTTTGTTAAAAATAAATTTATGAAATATCGCCATTCTAAATAAGTAATTTTTTTCGATTATTTCTGGAATCAACTTGATAGAAACCGAGAAATATATTGAGGTGGCAATACATAAATTCTCTAAATAAAGACAGCCTTGTTGTCTGTTGCTGTCATGACACATCGACGGATTCAGCATTGATTCTTTTTGCTTCAGCTATTATTATATATTTTTGCTATTTGCGAACCGCAGTCATTTAAAAAACATTGAAAATCTTGGCATTCATAAAAGGGGAAGTATATGAAATATAGCACAAATATCGAAACCGAATGTTTCATACAATAAAATAGTAATACTTTGCTCTGCATACAAATATTATGGCACAAGTAACATAAATATAGGTGTCCTATTTTAAGGGTCCCGAGACATGCTCGAAAGAGAAACACCAAAATGCAGAATCCTTGTTTTTGTGATACATATACTTTATTTCTATTTCAGCTTAGATTTTCTGTGTACTTAAGAGCATAAAGCTTTTATATTTTTCTGCAACAATAAGTTTCTTGTTTAAAAGTTTTTTTTTCTGTTTAGTTGAACATGGACATCCTGTAATATATATTTTGGTTTATATAAGTACCATTTCTTTTAAAAACAATTTTAAATGTATAATATATATATTACATGCATATATAAAACAATGCACCAAACATAATGTATCGGCTTTTTTAGTAATATTTTAGTATATTTTCTCTGAAATTTCGAAAATTTCACATACACGCATTATATATATATATATATAACCATACTTTTTAAAAAAAATTAGGCATAATTTAGAGAAATTTTGGCTCACTGTATACTTATGTATCCTGAATACAATCGTAAAGAATTTGGAAGTATATAAGTGCAATAGTTCTTTTTAAAAACTATACCTAAATGTAAAAATTAGGCGAAAAAGTGCAAAAAACGTTTTTTGTACAATATGCATTAAATTTTTTCAGTTTTGTGTTTTACTGTTTGGGATTTTTTTTTCAAAGAAAATATAAATAGTATATATTTTTGGGATCGGAAAAATGCGCATTATTTTTTAAATCCAAATATAAATTTAAGCTTTTAAAGATTATTCTGGTACCTTTAAAAATTATGTACTTCGTAGCCAAAGCAAATGATACAGAATGACATAAGATATTATTTTGCAAGTTATTTGTATTTATTTGACAAATTAAGCTAAATTTGACATATGTAACTACATAAAAACTTAATGTTGTGATGAATTTACATAACAATACTTTAGTTATGTAAAATTCAACACATTTACATTAATATGTTCTATAAAAATGAAATTTGAGTCTCAGTGCTACTGAAGACTTGCAAGGTAGAGAAGCTGATGCATTTCAAATCTATTGAGTCCCCAAATCCTGCCATGGGCGTAGTTTGGAAATTTAGAGTAGGGTGTGCCAGTTCAGGAGTCATCCTCGTCCACTTGACCGTAATTCAAAATTAAAGACCCGTCACCTATTGCTTTCGAGTTCCTTCACAGTGCGAAAAAAATTCAATTACAGTCGTATAGAGACCTAGGGTATATTATTATTGGAATTTTTCATATACGTGACCAGAAAAACTCGTAGAAGTAGAGTGCTATATCGGAGATTATATAAAAGCAAGATTTTTATCTCGGCTTATAAATGTTTAGAATTCGTAAAAATTATAAATTACCCCTTGCTACTTAAAGTATAAAAAATATGTACGGCATATAATTATAATAAGTGGCTATTAAAAAATTAAATGAGGAAAAAGGAATATTTTTAAACGTGAATTAGAAAGTGACCTTAAAATGTATCGAACGATATATTCTCGTAAAATGGCGTAATATCCATAAATCAATGTAAATTTTCATCCTTCTCTTCTAAGTAGAAGCAATTTTTTTAAAAGTGTTCACCCATGTGATGAATTCGAAAGAATCAATTTTTTTCTTTCATAAATTACTTAACATGTCCAGAATACGGTGTTAACATAACTTTTTAAAACTCGAAGTCGTTATAAAAATACAGCAGTTATAGAACAAGATATCAATCATTGGCATGACCAAGTAATTTTAGCGCGTTTTTCACATGTTGTATTTTACAATAATGCAACTAATGAACTTTTTACTAACAGAAAGTAGAACTGTATCACTCCTCTATGCAGGTAGATTTTTTCAAAAAAAACTTTTTGCAAACAATAAATTTGTTAGGTAAAATTTGAGAATTTTGCTATAAACTAGCGAAATTCAGGAAAATTCGGGAAAACTATGGGAAAATTTAAATATGATTCGGCTCATCTAGGGCCCAAATGCCGAAAACCCGAGGTCAATTGGTTGCTTATTGCCTGAGAAAAAGGTACGACAAAATATGGAACGAAGACGTAGATGAAATTTGCGTCCTAATAGCGCTACGTGAAAAACGCACTAAAAAGCAGCTGTTCGGAGCGCTGAATTGGCAGTCGAAGGCTGGGCCTATTGTGTGCAGTCGGTTGGATACCTTTGATTCTTCCATTCAAATATACTTTCATCCTAGTATAAACAGATTTAAAAGGAAATATCTGTTGAATATTTATTGAATAGTTACTGAATATTTTGAGGAACTGGTTCCAGTCTTGGTTTAGCATCGAGCAGCACACTAACTTCAAATGATTTATTTTCGCAATGAGTGGTAGAAAAGGACGTATTCATCCTGGTCGTAATAGAAAGCAAAAGTTGAATGCAGTGTTTCTCAAATTGTAGGGCAAGCGCTCTAGGGGGGAGTGGTAACTCTACGGGAGCATATTGAAAAGTCGAAAACAAAAGATTATTTAAAAAAATTATTAATTGACTGAAAGTAAACAAACAAAATACATTCTGGCATTTAAAAATAAATACACATTTAGACTTATATAATACACTTATAAATTTATCAGTGCTGAAAAATGTATTTTATAATTTATTTAACAATATTAAGTTAAAATAACAAGTTATATATATATATATATATATATTTAAACTTGTTCTTATAGCTTTGTTGGTTGTATAATTGTCTTATGTTTTCATTTTATTATACTATATATATTACTAATGACTCCCATGGGCTTATGTACAAATTTATATGCAAAAATTATCATAATTTGTACAGTTTATAACTAATCCCTTAACTGCCGATTAAAAGCTACGCGATTCGCTCGCCAGTACTACCTTTTTCCACGAAGGCGCGATTGTATGATGCATTGAAGGGGAAGGGGTGTAAGAAAAGGATTAAATAAGCAAATCGTCTGAAATAAGTAAATCCTTTGCAAACACTGTCGAGTTGCTTTTATTGCATTCCAAAACCTTCGGAATAATTTTATGGATAACAATGCACAGAAAAGATCGTAGTTCAGAAAGATGTATATATACGTCCGGGGCAATTAACACTTTGGTTGAGCGAAAAGTTTATATACATCGGTGGCACTTAAGAGGTTAAATTTGTATTGTAGTTTTAGTGTCAAAGTGCAGTATTATTGAATTCATTACATTGTTATTGTACGGAGGGATTACGGGTGTGATGAAAATTAGGATTGAACATTAGGTTGCCAATACTGAATGTTTGAAAAGCACTAGTTTAAAGAAAAACTATTTACCTCCCAAAATGATGCGGAATTCACATCAGCTTCTGCGAGAAAACAAAAAAAAACAGCTTGAACATAGAAGTTCCCATCGCTCTAAGTTTCGTGTATTGTATTTTGGGGGTTTGTTTCAGTACTTGCTGTATTCTGAAACTGTAATATGTACTTGTGAAAGCGATTCAACCTTCTCGCAATCAAGTTTTCGAGGCTTAGGTTTTAAAATTATTCTGTCGTGTAGCTGTGAAAAACAGACTTCTAAACTCGTGCCCATTGATTCAGATTAATCACCGGCTTGTATTTGTAATGCTATTATTAGGAGTTGGGCATGGAGGGGGGAATCTTTTCTGCAGTCTCATGGTCAACGTTCACTATCGAACATTCATATTACAGCGTCTTCAGTCTTTGAAACTTTATTATCATTTCATGTTCAGTAAAAAATAAATGCAACGAATGCACTTATTATGTATGTTGACTAAATAAAACTAGGCAAAATAAAAAATAAATGGAATATTTAGAATTAAAGCTAACATTAGGTAAATTAAGGCTAAATTATAATTAAGTTTACATATATATATATATATATATATATATTAGATTAGGAAAAACTGAATGTTTTAATACATAGGATGAATAACAGTATAAGTTTAAAAAGTGTATTTATTTTACAACTATAAATTAACTATCTAAAGCTACCATTGTACCTAGAGATGAACAAATCATGTTTCCAGAACTATCATGCTGCTTGAAGCGTGGTGGTACAAAATATGTACCGCCTATTTCTTAAAACTTTGGTCAACTTTTATTTGAAAAAGTGTTTTATATTATAATGTACCAGCTTTTGTTCACTAATTGTAGTTTCACTAGCTGGTACACCTATTCTTCGCACGGGTGAATTGAAAATTGAAACAATACAGATTGAAGGATAAAGAAGTTTTTAATGAGTAACTTTTAAGTGAATTACGCAAAAACAGATTTTTGATTAATTTGTATCTCAGCTGAACAAAAGAATAAAAAGGATTTTTTTTCTATTTTTAACGACCCGTAACACTCTTGTGGATCGATTTTTGAAAACGCCTTCCTAAGCTAATCTTTACTCAACAAAAGTAACACATTGTTACAAATTTTGTGTAATGAAAGCTTAAAATATTGTAAATTTATATCAGGATATGTGATACCTTAATATTACTTTCTGTTGTATTTATTTTAAGTTAAAATTATAATATTCGCAAGTAACGTCATTCCTTACATTATAATGGTGATTTAATGGGAACATAGCGAAATGTGGGTGATAGAGCCAAGTTGGCATTATTTTTGGCGATCACGTTTGCAACTTGGCGATTGATTGAATGATACAGAAGTCGCTTTTCTGTAGCGCCACCTGGTGGGGAGCTGCAACAAAGAGGATAACACAAAAAACTTCTCTACAAAAATATACATATACATGCCAATTTTTATAGTGATTGCTTAAACGATGAGGGAGTGAAGCGATTTTATATATACAAACAAATAAAAAATTCAGCGCATGAAAGAATTAAAGGGAAATTATGTTTCCTGATAAATTTCCTAGCACTTTTAATTGATACAGTATTACGTTATTTGGTTTTGAACATCCTGAAGCAGTTTTCTATGCTTCAGTTAAGAAAGTTTATCCTTATATTACCTTCTCCCTTGAGGCATGATTTGCGCCAAAGTCACGTAAAAGAAAGTTACTTGATAAATGAAAAAAAGCAGGAGATGGATCGAGCTGTGTGTAAAGACTTTGTTCACTCCAAAGGAGAAGGTGTGCGGGAGCGTAAAGCAAAACGTATACTTTCCGCTTAAAAATTCAAATCGTGTCCTTTTAAAGTCAGGAGGCGAGAGTTTCAAGCATATTTTTGAACGCAATTGAAAGTTTAATGCTATGTTTTAATATCGGTAATTTTAAAACAATGTATATTCGCATAACATCATGAAAAATATAGGTGGGTATTGGCTAATCAATATATGGTAGGGCAGGCATGTCAAACACGTGGCCCGCCAATACATAGGTTGCGGCCCGCGAAGACATTTTACAAAATTATAAATATCAATTTTTAAGGGCTTTTTCATTTTGAAATTTATTTCTGATAAACCTCTTTTAAAAATTTACGATATATTAACCTACTACCTATTCTTTTTCTAAAAAAATCCTTTTTAATAATAAATATAGCTTTTGAATAAAAATTATTTTTAATATTTTATTACATTTTTTCATTTAACTTTACAATGAAAAATGAATTTTTATTACATTCTTAAATGCATTAAAAAATATTATTTGCTACAGATCGCCCTACGATTCATCGTGTGTGCTACCTTTATTTCTCCTTGAAGTGTCCAATCAACGAGAGGCGAATAGCTTGACGTCAGAGGAAGTTGAATATTTACTTTTTAAAATTTAAAACCCCCAAGCTGACCAAGACAAAAAGTGCAGCGTTTACTCAATCGTTTGCAAATGAACGTAGATTTTGGTTTTTATTCATAATGAACTAAAAAGTCATTTAATAAAAATTTGATCAAACTTCAAGAACAGAGTAATAAAAGATGAACTGAAGATGAACATCATAATTTTCGAAAAAAATGGGAACTGCAATATTTCGATGTCGAAAACAAGAATAAAATATTGTGCCTGATATGCAAAAACTGTAATTCAGTTGCTAAGGAATATAATTTTAAAAGGCACTAAGACGGAAATCAGAAAACGAATTATAAACAAAATGTTGCGAAACTTTTTGAAGACTATTTGCCGGAATTGAAATCAAATCTTCAAAAATGAAAGGAGAAAAGTATTGTTTAAATTTGTTGAGTGAGTGAATGAGAGTGAGATAAACGTCACACTGTTCAGCGACTCGAGGGCGTTTAGCAGCGGATCATGGTCAAAGGCGAGGACGAAACCTGAGCTGGCACCCCTTCTCCTAACTTCCACACCACACCACGGGAGAACGTTTCACCCTTAGCATTTAACGTGCATCGGTCTCCTCTGCATGGCGGGTCTTCAGCGGTACAAGGCTCGAATTCATATGAATCGAGTCCGTTACCTTGATAACTAGGCTACCGCGGCCCCCTAAATTTGTTGACAATACAACTGGTGTAAAAACTCGTTATATATTGTCACTTTTAATCGCAAGCACAAATTGAAACCATTTACTTAAAAATAATTTATTAGTGAATGCTTAATTAAAGCGTAACCGTTAAACGTAAGCTTAATTAAGAATAACCGTATTTGTTGGATTCGAAGCCGCACTTTTTTTCTAATGGTAATGCTATTGAAAATCGGGTGCCGTTTAGAATCGAAGAGAAAAATTGTTGGATGGGATACTTAGAGCAATTTCGGGTTCATGTATGGAATGAATAGTCTATAATACTGATCAAACAACTAATTATTCCTTTCTTATTAGTTCTCATTTTAAATTTATTTAATTTCGTAAAATTTGATATCGATAAACCATTTTATATTTTTCATTTTTCACAAAAAATTGTTGAGAATTTGGGGTGCGGCTTAAAATCGATGGCAACTTAGATTTAAGGGAAAAAAGGAAAGAAACGGTTTCATGTCCAGCACAAATCAAATAAAAAATTAAATTGTAAGTCGAAATTCTTTAACCAGCAGAGGTTATGAAATAGTTGAGAATTTTAGGAGTCCAGTCATGTATTATGCATAATACATATTTTTGATGAATTTTTTAAACTTTTGATGAAGTGTTCCTTGGAAAAGTTGGATTGTTGTGCAGTTGATAATGCATTTACCATGACCAGTATTACTAACGAGTTGCAAAATTAAAAGAAACAAGCAAACAGCATGGTAAAAATAATTTTAAACATTTTCATTGCATTATTCCATAGTAAGTACTGTTCTTGGGCATTATTTAGATATTGGACATGTTTTAAAATAGTTAGTAAAATTGTAAACTATATTCGAGCATGTAGACTTAGCATCGTCGATTTGCTTCATTTCTGGAAAATACAGAATGTGAATTTATTGGTCAAACATATTCTACAAAATTTCAATGGATTTCGAGCCATAAAGTGTTAAGACAATTTTTTAAATTGCTGAATGAAATCATTATTTTCTTGGAAACAAAAAAAATATAAATTTGATGAGTTAAAAGATGAACATTGGGTAAAGCCCCTAGCTATCTCAGTTGATATTACTAGTCAACTTAACTTAAGCATCAAGGTAAAAATACTTTAGTTACAATGCTATTTGAAAAAAAAAAATAAGTTTCAAACAAAAATTATTACAAACAGAAAGAGAACTTGTCTCACTTTGAAAGCTTTCAAAATCTATTGATTAAATCACTTAAATTTAAATTTACAGAATATTCTCACTAAATTAAATTATTAGAAATGGAATTCGATCAAACATTTTCCGATTTTAAAAATTTTGAATTACAATTTCGTTTTTTAACTTCACCTCTATCTATCAATAATGAAATTGTCGATGAAATCTTACAAATGAAATTAATTGAAATCTGTTGTGATTCTTTGCTGAAGCAAAAATGTTTGAAAATTGAAATCTAGGTTTTTGTACTGATTCATCTGTTGATAGGTTTCTTAAAATGTTGTCATTTGTTACGTGTATAATCAGCGGCTATGATTGGAAGTATTTATTTATGCGAGAAACTTTTTCCTTTAATGAAAAATATGAAAAATTCAAAAAGGTCAAGATAAAATGATCAACATTTATCATCATTTTTTAAAAATTACATCAGTTCAATATGATAACCTGAATTTTGATGATTTGTTTTGAGGGGGAAAAAAGATGTTAAATATGTTCTATAAAAGTAATATTAAATTGTATTTCGTACTATAACTCTTATTTTTATTTTTCTATGAAACACAATCTGAAAAAAAATGAAATATTAAACTATTATATATGTATAATTATAATATATTGAGTTTTATAAATATAGAATATAATCATTCTAAAACTCTGCTTTATTAATTTTTTGAACATTGAAAACTTGCGGCCCTCAACTTAATATGAAATAGCTCACGTGGCCTATGATATCAAATGAGATTGACACATGCCTGATGTAGGGGAATATCGACTTACTCTCATAACGAGTTCGCCAGAACTATCAGACCTATGGACATGAAAGTTCGCAGATAGGATCCTTTTCATAAGTAGAGTTCCGCTGAGAACGGGTTTTTGCAGAAATCGATTGCTATAGGGCTGTTTTGAACAAATATACCCTATTTGAAGTCTTAGGCTTAGACTGAAATTTGGCAAACATATTTCTGTTGAGTAGGAATTTGCAAATAATGATTTGTGTGGGTAGTGGGGGGAGGGGGTTACAGGCTCGATAAAGAAAACAATCTAGTCTCTTAAATATTAGACCTACAGATGTGAAATATGAGAAACGTATCTTTTGAATTGTGATACACTTAGAACAGGTCCTATGGAAATCCGACTTCCAAGAAATTGCGGGAATGTTATAGATTAAAAATTTCCTTTTTGACTTATTAGATTTGCCAACTTGAAATTTTGTAATCATATTTCGTTTTTTGAAAAGAAACACAAACGGGTCTTTTCGGAAAATTACACCTGAGGGGGGGGGGTGATGTAATATTTGTATTATAGACAAAAGTTTCCCATTTTGGAACTACTTACAAATTTGAAATGTGGCATAAATGTTTCTCTTGTTGAGAACAGATCCGCTTAGAACTGTATACAAAAAAAAATGACTGTCGAAGGATGTTTTGGGAGTCACTGGGTGTTATGAATAAATAAAAAATATCGTTTTTGAACAATTAGATCAGGTACACACACACGTGTGGATGTAAACTCTGTGTAATGTTATCTACTTAGGGAGCGATCTTGGAGCTGCGATGACGGGCAAATGTTACAAGGTATATATAACGAGACTTCAAAATTGTTATATTTTGAAACATTAAATTCTCTTTTCAGTAACTGATGGGTGGCCGCGGTAGCCTAATGGTCAAGGTAACAGACTCATGGCCAGCGTGTTATGAGTTCGAGTCTAGTACCGCTGAAGACCCACCGTGTAGGGAAGCGATCCACGTTAAATCTGTCGAAAGCTCAAATGTCCTCTCGTTGGTGTTGTAGTAAGGAAAGGGGGTGCTACACACACAGCTCAGGTGTCTTCCTCGTCACTTGACCTTGGTTCAAAATGATGGGGTCCGTTGCCCTCGAGTAGCTGAGCAGCGTGACGTACATATTCACTCACTCAGTAACAGATGAATTGATCTCGGTCTTGTCATTTTCATGGAGATTATTTTCCTATTAATTCAAATTTTGGATGAGTTCTAAAAAAAGAATAGAATTTGCTTTTCACACTATAAATCTGCTTTTCCTAAGCAAGGTTCATAAAGGCTTTGTGTAGGTTCTCAAGAAAATATTGCATTTTGGGAGATCCGCAGAATGAATTAAAGGGTTGTAATGCTCCCATGTTGTGAAAGATTAAGTAATGCAGCCTTTGATGGTTACATAAACAAGATATTTTAATGTTCATCAAGTTCCACAACACAAGGACACACACACATTACAGCAGTTACGTTTGGTTTATGAATGTATATATAAATTTCATATTATTTAATAAGCAGAATTATATGTAGTTCTGAACAACAAAATAAAGACGAGACGAATACAGAGTAAATGCATTCCTAAAGTATCTGCATTTTTATAATCATGCTACACGTTTTTACCACAATTTACTTTTAATTTTTTAAAAATGTCACTTTACTTTAGCAAGATTTAATGTTATTTGTATACAGTATCTTTATTGCTTTACATGAAACCTAGGTGTAATTTTGAAGGATAAAATGATTTAAGTTCATCAATGCTTGACGTATATTGATTAATGATAGATGATAGTTTGTAAGACTTGCTACTATTTTTTACTTGGATAGAGAATCGCGACTATAGAGTCTTCTACAAAGTAATTTTTTCCATGCAATATTGGTGATAATTTTTGAAAGTATTTATTATATTTTCAGAATATATCTTTTTTCCCCCATCACGATAAAGATGGATGAGCGTATTTCTTAAAATGACGGGGAAAAACACATTTTTGTTTACTCTAAGAACAGTTAAGGTATGTGTCTACCTTCGGAGCACTTTTTTTTTAAATATATAAATTTTCAACTAAAACTTTTTTTATTTGAAATGGCACATAAAAGTATGAATTCAAGTACAATGTCCCCAAAATTAAAGAAAAGTTTGGATATATTGGGAATTTTGAGTGAAATTTTAGTGAAAAACTGCAGTTACGGTAAGGTTTGTATTGAAAATTCTAATTAATATATTCAAATAATATTTATACAGTACATAAATTATATATATTATCTGTGCTTAGAGCTATAAAATTTGTGATACTTTTGAAAAGTTTTTAAAATATGGCATTTTTTATGCAAGAGCTCAATTTTTTACAAAAAACTAATGTTGTTTTCTCACAAAAAGTGCTATAAAATACATAAATATATACACATAGATTACATTAGTCTAGACTGGAGATAAAACTAAATAAAATATTTTCTGAAAATTTCAAATCATTATCTTAAAAAGAAATTCTATAGTAAACTTTACCATGAAGCAAAAAATTGAAAAACATAGTTTCTCAGAAAATGCATTTAAAGATTCTAATATGGTATAAAAAAATTTCTACTAATTGTAAATTTTTTAAACTCACCAGATTTACGGATCAAGATCTCTTTAGCTTCATGTTTAACTAATTCGGACTTTTTTTTAAACTTTTGCTGTTTTCTGGAGAGTTTTTCAGACTATAACAATTGTCACTTTTAGTAAAATTTTGTTTAAAAATTGCATTTACAGAAAATTCTAATGAATGTATTCAAATAATATTTATACCGCACGTGAATATCATCTTTATATGTGTTAGGGATAAAAATATTTGTAATAGTCAAATTTTATGCAAAGACACGATTTTTTAAAAAACAAAGGGCTTAATTTCATAAAAAAGCAATAAAGTACATAAATAACCACACAGAGATTAGATTTTAATTCAAACACAGAAATAACTAAATAAAACATGTTCTGAAAATTTCAATTCAGTATCTTAAAAATATTTTGAGTAGGGGTGTACTTCTGGTTTTGTATAACTTTGCTTCTAAATATCGTAGAAATAAAACTAGAGTGCTTTGGAATCTTAAATGTATGGGCTATAAGATAAAAGCATAAAATCAATTTCGAAAAATTTCCCCAAAACGACGAATTTTGGGTAGTCACATACCTTAAGAGAAATAATATTTGCTGCTGTTGGTTAAAGATGAAACTATTCATATGTTCATTTCATTGTTGTATTTTCACTTGAAATAGTTCATATAACTGCTTCCTTTTTCTTAAATTTCAAAAGAAATTCTAAGCTTTTTCTTTGTGTTAACTAAACAAAAAGGGTTTTAGTGTGATGTTTTATTAGATAATGGTGAAATTCTTATTTAAAAAAATACTCAGCAGTCTAGTTGTCTAGCGTTTAATATTAATGTAAATTATTACATATATTACAATTTTTAAATCATCTTAATATTCTTTGCATGCATGCAAAATTAGTGATAAAGTAATACAACATGTTATATACATTGAAAGCATTTTACACTTGAAAATTACAATTTCAAGACGGTACATGGTAAAAGAAGGAAGAAACAGTGTTTTAAACTGTATACATTCAAGTTAAATATTGAGGTAATGGAACGTAATAAGATGTTGAATCTTTTATAGAAAATTAGAGAGAGGGAGAGAGAGATTTTAGAAATATATATAGGCAGTAAATGCATTCGTATCTAAAATATAGAAAATTATATTTTAAATAAAAAATTTATATTGTCTTCATGCATGTAGAATTTATAGAATGAAAATTATGAAAATATATGCGACAGCTTGGAATAGGCTTAGTAACGCAAAATATTTAAATTTTGTATAGAATTTTTCTCTTTGAAAATTTATTTTAAATTTACTGTTTAGACTACGTTCTCTCCAGGACAACGATTTCCTTAACATCAACGGTAACTTTTTAATTGATCTCAAACATGCTATTGTATATATTAAATTAATTAAAAGCATTTGTGTGTGTCTGACATTAGAGAAACTAGTACGAGAAAAATTACATATTCCTATTGTTAAAATATTTTGTTTAGTTTTTCAATAGTTGAGACTAATTCATTATTTTAATGATAAAAAAAACAATAGCCAATCAATTTAGTGTTGGGAAAATAGTGAAAGGTTACCTTCATTGATTTAAATGTAAAATGTTCTTTAGACAAATAACATTTATCAATAGTATATATGTAATGAATTGTTATTAACGTCGCACAACAAAGCGACACGAGGAATATTGTCAACGGCCCTCATAATTTTGACCTTTGGTTAAGTGACGAAGTCTCAACTTGAGTAGGCAATCTCTCTCCAAACTATCCTACCAATCAAACTGGAGGAATTTGAGCCTTGAGATATTTTACAAGGGGAGGGCATGACTAAGGAAATTCATTTTGGGACGAGATTTGGTGTAATAGTAGTACTCCTTTAGAGTGATCAACCTTCAATATATTAGTGACGAATGGGCAGTCAATTCGGAGAAAATAGCCTTCAAAATCCATGCTTAGCCTTTATACAATTAAGTTTTAATTACTTCCAGCGACGCAGTGGCATAATTGGCCGTTCACCTTTCTACGTGAACGGATAGGATCAGAATCGCGCGATGAACTTTTTTTCATTTAATGTTTTTTTAAAATTGAGAAATTTATTTAAAAAGGACTTATTAAATATTTTATATAATTATAAAATAATGAAATTATAGTATAAAGAAATGAAATATATAATTTTTATTATATTAATTATAAAATAATTTTTAATAATAATGTATTTTATTATGTTACATTACAATTTATTATAAATAAATATATATATTTCGCGTTATAAAACTATTTGTAGCTAAATATTATAAAATATCATTTGATATTTATTACATATTTTCTTTATTATAAATATATTATTTTTAATATAAAATAAGTAGTATATGTTTGCACGATTTTAAAACAGTCTCCATTAAAACAATTTCCAGTAAAACACCGCACGATTTTGAAACAGTTTCCATTAAAACACCGCATGATCAAATCGCCGGCAAAAACAGTTGGAACAGTGTCCATTAAAACAATTTCCAGTAAAACACCGCACGATATGAAAACAGTGTTCCATTAAAACACCGCATGATCAAATCGTCGACTTGTTTTGAGAAAAATGAAGTTAAAAATACGAAAGCGATAGGGTTTTTATATAAATTTCACTGTTTATATCTCAACAGCTTCAGAAGTTTTTATGTTGAGGCTTTAACGTATCTTTTTCAAAAAATTGAAAAATTTGTCATTTAAGAGTTCTTAGAGGCTTTAAAACATGAATAATGAGTCTGTGATTAAAGCATTATTAGCTTAAATCGGCTGCGTCGTAGGATTTGAGTTAATAATGTTTTTTGGTTCCGAAGGTTATCAGTTCTATTCTCGTTGCGAGAATTAAACAAAACAAAAAAAAGAGAGATGAGGGGGAAAAAATTCAATCGAGGTCAATGAAAGTGATCGCAGAATCTTGAAACAGAGTGTGGCGTAATTCATTTCTCTCAAGGTGAAGGTTGAAAAGCATTGTGCAAGAAAAGCGCGTGGCGAGGTTACTTTAGATAGCGCGTGATATAAAGTAGTTATTACTTTTCTCAAGGATGAGGGATTTTAGAAAATATAAAAAGATAATTTTTCGGTGCAAAACATCATTAGCGTTACAGGTGTCAAAGGAAATGGACAAAAAATATATTAGTGTTCTGATTTTATTTACTCTCGTTGTCGTAGAATTAATTTTTATAATATCAAATCACATTGAGGTAATTCAAAATGAGATTGATATAAACAATAGCACATGCTTTCTTTCAACCCATATAGGAAGGAAAATATTCTATCATGAGTGTAAAAAAGGGAGTGAAATTGTATATGATATTTGGCGTTTCTTTAGCATAAATTCAACATGTTTGACACCAAGTATATTGGGAGTACAACTGAGCGTAAAAGAATTTCGGAAAATCTGTAAACAATGCTCAAACTGAAACATCCTTCTTGTCTTTTGTGCGTGGGGGCAAGCCAGTTTGGAAAAACTACCATAATTCGAGAGATTATTGCACAGAAAGCGTACGATTACGAATTCAAAAACATTATTTGGTCTTATAAAGCGTTCCAAGAATGGTTCATTAAAGAAAAAGGAATTAAATTCGTAGAAAGCTTACCTGAAAGGTTTGAAAGAGATAGCCTTTATATTTTTGATGATTATCTCCATTCCTTAGATGAGAAAGTTTCACAGTTATTCACTATCACTGCGCATCATTCTAGAATAAGTGTGATTCTAATTTTGCAAAATCTATTTCCTCGAAATAAAGTGATGCGAGACATAAGTTTGAATGCGCAGTATATAATATTGTTTAAAAACAACCGCGATGTCGGACAAATACAATGCTTTGCCAGACAACTCTATGGAAACAAAGCAGCATCGTTTATGGATGCCTACAAAAAGAGCACGCAAGGTTATTTTAACTATTTATTGGTGGATCTACACCCGAGAACGGACGAAAAATATCGGCTCAGAGAAAGTGTGTTCCCTGATTTCAATGGAATTCATTGGATTTATGTACCGATAAAATGAAGAATGTAAAGAAGCATTATCATTTATTGAAACTACTGCTCACGGCATCTCCTGCGCAAAAAAGAGCAATTATACGTACTGCCGACAAAAGTTAGTTACATCTTTTCTGTGAGATTTTTTAAATATTCTAGAAGGCAACCTTGCTGTCGATGTGAAGAAACTGAGGAAATATAAAAAAGCCGCTAGAAAAATCGGGAATAAAAAGTTATCGTTAAAACAAAACAAAAAAGAAATAATTCAAATTGGTGGGGCTCTCCCTTTTCTCATAGCGCCAGTGTTGACGGCATTAGCAGGCATTATAGGAAAAGCAATAGGGAACCGAATATAACATTTATCAAAATGTCAAAACGCATGGCCGTTGTTCCAGAGGAATTAGCAACATCGTACTTTTCTAAAACCCAGACGCAGGATTGCATGACATTGAAAGTAAAATAGAAATCTCTTGCATGCATCAAGTTATTCAGATGATGCAAAAGCTAAACTATTAAGCCAATTGATTCTCAAATATCGGCATATGGTGAGCGAACCTAAGCCTCCAGTACGTGTGACAATTGAAGAGGAAATTCCTAAAGAAAATCCGCAGAAGTAGCGGAAAGAAATATTTCGGAAGATCCTATTGTACGCGATATCATTCTCTCTGTGCCTGCAATTTCCAAAAATTCATTCCGGCGATTGTGGAGAAATTGAAAACACGCAGCTATTCTTGGAATGAGTTGGGGAAGTGATTACCGATAATCAGGCAGTTAAGCATTCAAATGTGATTGATCTATTTCATATTTGATGAGGAACGTTAAAAAGGGTCTCGAACTCACGGCTTTGCAGTTTTCTGGAAAGCTATCAACGAAATAAAATCCCTACCCGGTGGATTGGAAATCAGAAGCTAGTGCAAATCTAGGAGGTGATACGAGCTTACGCGAAAGTCACAACGACGATACGTTGGAATGGCCGCACACGCCTCGGAGGAAACAGAAGAACAGGAAAAGGAAATGGAAAGAGTATTAAAAGCGACATATTATGATTTTGCGAACCCTGCATCCTTCGGGGGAATTAAGAAACTATCAAAGACCACCAAAGTACCTTACGAAAAAACAAACAGTTTTTATCCTCACAAGACCCTATTCCCTTCATAAAGGCGTTCGATACAAATTTCTTCGAAGAGTGACGCTTTCATATGGTATAAATGAGTTATGGCAGTGTGATCTAGTGGACTTAAAACATTTGGGAAAGCATAACAACGGATTTCGGTACTTACTTACCGTAATCGATGTATTCTCGAAATACGCCAGAGTGAGTGCTCTGAAAATGAAGACTGCAGAAGCCGTAAAAAAATGCATTTGAAAACTTGTTTCAACAAGCAAAGCCTAAAAATATTCAAACTGATAAAGGCAGTGAATTTTACAATTCTCAACTGAAATCTTTATTTCAGAGGCATAGTATCAATCACTATTCTGCGAAGGTGATCATAAGGCTAGCGTCGTTGAAAGGTTTAACAGACGTTAAAAAACAAAAAGTTTAGAGTGTTCACATATAGAAATTCGTATAAGTATGCAGATATTTTGCACTTGCTTGTAAAATCGTATAATGACACCGAACATCGCAGTATTGGTATGGCCCCCTCACAAGTGACTCGAGAAGTAGAACCACAAATTTTCAAAAAATTATATGGTTTTCTCGAA